>CAVNVL010000110.1:0-19465 GCA_963691935.1 Nephrotoma guestfalica | reverse complement strand
AACAATGATTTTTTTTGTTTCGTATTTTTCGGACGGAAAAACAACGCAGGTCCCGACCTGCAAAATTTGTGAAAATTAATTGAAATTTTTTTCTACCGAAATTAGACGGCATATAGTTGCAAATATTCATAAGGTCAACCTAATAAAGAAATTATGTGAAAATTATGTATCGGAGGTTCGATATTGCGATATTTCATATTATGTGTATGGAGAGTATCCAATTTCATCGGACGATTTTCTTACAACTTCAAACGTCGATTACAGGAAAACCAGACGTTGTTTTGACTCAATTTAAACGGATTTTTATTCAGAATTAAATAACCTATCATAATTGGTACAATAGTCCAATATTTGGAACAATGATTTTTTTTGTTTCGTATTTTTCGGACGGAAAAACAACGCAGGTCCCGACCTGCAAAATTTGTGAAAATTAATTGAAATTTTTTTCTACCGAAATTAGACGGCATATAGTTGCAAATATTCATAAGGTCAACCTAATAAAGAAATTATGTGAAAATTATGTATCGGAGGTTCGATATTGCGATATTTCATATTATGTGTATGGAGAGTATCCAATTTCATCGCACGATTTTCTTACAACTTCAAACGTCGATTACAGGAAAACCAGACGTTGTTTTGACTCAATTTAAACGGATTTTTATTCAGAATTAAATAACCTATCATAATTGGTACAATAGTCCAATATTTGGAACAATGATTTTTTTTTGTTTCGTATTTTTCGGACGGAAAAACAACGCAGGTCCCGGCCTGCAAAATTTGTGAAAATTAATTGAAATTTTTTTCTACCGAAATTAGACGGCATATAGTTGCAAATATTCATAAGGTCAACCTAATAAAGAAATTATGTGAAAATTATGTATCGGAGGTTCGATATTGCGATATTTCATATTATGTGTATGGAGAGTATCCAATTTCATCGGACGATTTTCTTACAACTTCAAACGTCGATTACAGGAAAACCAGACGTAGTTTTGACTCAATTTAAACGGATTTTTATTCAGAATTAAATAACCTATCATAATTGGTACAATAGTCCAATATTTGGAACAATGATTTTTTTTGTTTCGTATTTTTCGGACGGAAAAACAACGCAGGTCCCGACCTGCAAAATTTGTGAAAATTAATTGAAATTTTTTTCTACCGAAATTAGACGGCATATAGTTGCAAATATTCATAAGGTCAACCTAATAAAGAAATTATGTGAAAATTATGTATCGGAGGTTCGATATTGCGATATTTCATATTATGTGTATGGAGAGTATCCAATTTCATCGGACGATTTTCTTACAACTTCAAACGTCGATTACAGGAAAACCAGACGTAGTTTTGACTCAATTTAAACGGATTTTTATTCAGAATTAAATAACCTATCATAATTGGTACAATAGTCCAATATTTGGAACAATGATTTTTTTGTTTCGTATTTTTCGGACGGAAAAACAACGCAGGTCCCGACCTGCAAAATTTGTCAAAATTAATTGAAATTTTTTTCTACCGAAATTAGACGGCATATAGTTGCAAATATTCATAAGGTCAACCTAATAAAGAAATTATGTGAAAATTATGTATCGGAGGTTCGATATTGCGATATTTCATATTATGTGTATGGAGAGTATCCAATTTCATCGGACGATTTTCTTACAACTTCAAACGTCGATTACAGGAAAACCAGACGTTGTTTTGACTCAATTTAAACGGATTTTTATTCAGAATTAAATAACCTATCATAATTGGTACAATAGTCCAATATTTGGAACAATGATTTTTTTTGTTTCGTATTTTTCGGACGGAAAAACAACGCAGGTCCCGACCTGCAAAATTTGTGAAATTAATTGAAATTTTTTTTCTACCGAAATTAGACGGCATATAGTTGCAAATATTCATAAGGTCAACCTAATAAAGAAATTATGTGAAAATTATGTATCGGAGGTTCGATATTGCGATATTTCATATTATGTGTATGGAGAGTATCCAATTTCATCGCACGATTTTCTTACAACTTCAAACGTCGATTACAGGAAAACCAGACGTTGTTTTGACTCAATTTAAACGGATTTTTATTCAGAATTAAATAACCTATCATAATTGGTACAATAGTCCAATATTTGGAACAATGATTTTTTTTGTTTCGTATTTTTCGGACGGAAAAAACAACGCAGGTCCCGACCTGCAAAATTTGTGATAATTAATTGAAATTTTTTTCTACCGAAATTAGACGGCATATAGTTGCAAATATTCATAAGGTCAACCTAATAAAGAAATTATGTGAAAATTATGTATCGGAGGTTCGATATTGCGATATTTCATATTATGTGTATGGAGAGTATCCAATTTCATCGGACGATTTTCTTACAACTTCAAACGTCGATTACAGGAAAACCAGACGTTGTTTTGACTCAATTTAAACGGATTTTTATTCAGAATTAAATAACCTATCATAATTGGTACAATAGTCCAATATTTGGAACAATGATTTTTTTTGTTTCGTATTTTTCGGACGGAAAAACAACGCAGGTCCCGACCTGCAAAATTTGTGAAAATTAATTGAAATTTTTTTCTACCGAAATTAGACGGCATATAGTTGCAAATATTCATAAGGTCAACCTAATAAAGAAATTATGTGAAAATTATGTATCGGAGGTTCGATATTGCGATATTTCATATTATGTGTATGGAGAGTATCCAATTTCATCGGACGATTTTCTTACAACTTCAATCGTCGATTACAGGAAAACCAGACGTTGTTTTGACTCAATTTAAACGGATTTTTATTCAGAATTAAATAACCTATCATAATTGGTACAATAGTCCAATATTTGGAACAATGATTTTTTTTGTTTCGTATTTTTCGGACGGAAAAACAACGCAGGTCCCGACCTGCAAAATTTGTGAAAATTAATTGAAATTTTTTTCTACCGAAATTAGACGGCATATAGTTGCAAATATTCATAAGGTCAACCTAATAAAGAAATTATGTGAAAATTATGTATCGGAGGTTCGATATTGCGATATTTCATATTATGTGTATGGAGAGTATCCAATTTCATCGGACGATTTTCTTACAACTTCAAACGTCGATTACAGGAAAACCAGACGTAGTTTTGACTCAATTTAAACGGATTTTTATTCAGAATTAAATAACCTATCATAATTGGTACAATAGTCCAATATTTGGAACAATGATTTTTTTTGTTTCGTATTTTTCGGACGGAAAAACAATGCAGGTCCCGACCTGCAAAATTTGTGAAAATTAATTGAAATTTTTTTCTACCGAAATTAGACGGCATATAGTTGCAAATATTCATAAGGTCAACCTAATAAAGAAATTATGTGAAAATTATGTATCGGAGGTTCGATATTGCGATATTTCATATTATGTGTATGGAGAGTATCCAATTTCATCGGACGATTTTCTTACAACTTCAAACGTCGATTACAGGAAAACCAGACGTTGTTTTGACTCAATTTAAACGGATTTTTATTCAGAATTAAATAACCTATCATAATTGGTACAATAGTCCAATATTTGGAACAATGATTTTTTTTGTTTCGTATTTTTCGGACGGAAAAACAACGCAGGTCCCGACCTGCAAAATTTGTGAAAATTAATTGAAATTTTTTTCTACCGAAATTAGACGGCATATAGTTGCAAATATTCATAAGGTCAACCTAATAAAGAAATTATGTGAAAATTATGTATCGGAGGTTCGATATTGCGATATTTCATATTATGTGTATGGAGAGTATCCAATTTCATCGGACGATTTTCTTACAACTTCAAACGTCGATTACAGGAAAACCAGACGTAGTTTTGACTCAATTTAAACGGATTTTTATTCAGAATTAAATAACCTATCATAATTGGTACAATAGTCCAATATTTGGAACAATGATTTTTTTTGTTTCGTATTTTTCGGACGGAAAAACAACGCAGGTCCCGACCTGCAAAATTTGTGAAAATTAATTGAAATTTTTTTCTACCGAAATTAGACGGCATATAGTTGCAAATATTCATAAGGTCAACCTAATAAAGAAATTATGTGAAAATTATGTATCGGAGGTTCGATATTGCGATATTTCATATTATGTGTATGGAGAGTATCCAATTTCATCGCACGATTTTCTTACAACTTCAAACGTCGATTACAGGAAAACCAGACGTTGTTTTGACTCAATTTAAACGGATTTTTATTCAGAATTAAATAACCTATCATAATTGGTACAATAGTCCAATATTTGGAACAATGATTTTTTTTTGTTTCGTATTTTTCGGACGGAAAAAACAACGCAGGTCCCGGCCTGCAAAATTTGTGAAAATTAATTGAAATTTTTTTCTACCGAAATTAGACGGCATATAGTTGCAAATATTCATAAGGTCAACCTAATAAAGAAATTATGTGAAAATTATGTATCGGAGGTTCGATATTGCGATATTTCATATTATGTGTATGGAGAGTATCCAATTTCATCGGACGATTTTCTTACAACTTCAAACGTCGATTACAGGAAAACCAGACGTAGTTTTGACTCAATTTAAACGGATTTTTATTCAGAATTAAATAACCTATCATAATTGGTAGAATAGTCCAATATTTGGAACAATGATTTTTTTTGTTTCGTATTTTTCGGACGGAAAAACAACGCAGGTCCCGACCTGCAAAATTTGTCAAAATTAATTGAAATTTTTTTCTACCGAAATTAGACGGCATATAGTTGCAAATATTCATAAGGTCAACCTAATAAAAAAATTATGTGAAAATTATGTATCGGAGGTTCGATATTGCGATATTTCATATTATGTGTATGGAGAGTATCCAATTTCATCGGACGATTTTCTTACAACTTCAAACGTCGATTACAGGAAAACCAGACGTAGTTTTGACTCAATTTAAACGGATTTTTATTCAGAATTAAATAACCTATCATAATTGGTACAATAGTCCAATATTTGGAACAATGATTTTTTTGTTTCGTATTTTTCGGACGGAAAAACAACGCAGGTCCCGACCTGCAAAATTTGTGATAATTAATTGAAATTTTTTTCTACCGAAATTAGACGGCATATAGTTGCAAATATTCATAAGGTCAACCTAATAAAGAAATTATGTGAAAATTATGTATCGGAGGTTCGATATTGCGATATTTCATATTATGTGTATGGAGAGTATCCAATTTCATCGGACGATTTTCTTACAACTTCAAACGTCGATTACAGGAAAACCAGACGTTGTTTTGACTCAATTTAAACGGATTTTTATTCAGAATTAAATAACCTATCATAATTGGTACAATAGTCCAATATTTGGAACAATGATTTTTTTTGTTTCGTATTTTTCGGACGGAAAAACAACGCAGGTCCCGACCTGCAAAATTTGTGAAAATTAATTGAAATTTTTTTCTACCGAAATTAGACGGCATATAGTTGCAAATATTCATAAGGTCAACCTAATAAAGAAATTATGTGAAAATTATGTATCGGAGGTTCGATATTGCGATATTTCATATTATGTGTATGGAGAGTATCCAATTTCATCGCACGATTTTCTTACAACTTCAAACGTCGATTACAGGAAAACCAGACGTTGTTTTGACTCAATTTAAACGGATTTTTATTCAGAATTAAATAACCTATCATAATTGGTACAATAGTCCAATATTTGGAACAATGATTTTTTTTGTTTCGTATTTTTCGGACGGAAAAACAACGCAGGTCCCGACCTGCAAAATTTGTGAAAATTAATTGAAATTTTTTTCTACCGAAATTAGACGGCATATAGTTGCAAATATTCATAAGGTCAACCTAATAAAGAAATTATGTGAAAATTATGTATCGGAGGTTCGATATTGCGATATTTCATATTATGTGTATGGAGAGTATCCAATTTCATCGGACGATTTTCTTACAACTTCAAACGTCGATTACACGAAAACCAGACGTAGTTTTGACTCAATTTAAACGGATTTTTATTCAGAATTAAATAACCTATTATAATTGGTACAATAGTCCAATATTTGGAACAATGATTTTTTTTGTTTCGTATTTTTCGGACGGAAAAACAACGCAGGTCCCGACCTGCAAAATTTGTGAAAATTAATTGAAATTTTTTTCTACCGAAATTAGACGGCATATAGTTGCAAATATTCATAAGGTCAACCTAATAAAGAAATTATGTGAAAATTATGTATCGGAGGTTCGATATTGCGATATTTCATATTATGTGTATGGAGAGTATCCAATTTCATCGGACGATTTTCTTACAACTTCAAACGTCGATTACAGGAAAACCAGACGTAGTTTTGACTCAATTTAAACGGATTTTTATTCAGAATTAAATAACCTATCATAATTGGTACAATAGTCCAATATTTGGAACAATGATTTTTTTTGTTTCGTATTTTTCGGACGGAAAAACAACGCAGGTCCCGACCTGCAAAATTTGTGAAAATTAATTGAAATTTTTTTCTACCGAAATTAGACGGCATATAGTTGCAAATATTCATAAGGTCAACCTAATAAAGAAATTATGTGAAAATTATGTATCGGAGGTTCGATATTGCGATATTTCATATTATGTGTATGGAGAGTATCCAATTTCATCGGACGATTTTCTTACAACTTCAAACGTCGATTACAGGAAAACCAGACGTAGTTTTGACTCAATTTAAACGGATTTTTATTCAGAATTAAATAACCTATCATAATTGGTACAATAGTCCAATATTTGGAACAATGATTTTTTTTGTTTCGTATTTTTCGGACGGAAAAACAACGCAGGTCCCGACCTGCAAAATTTGTGAAAATTAATTGAAATTTTTTTCTACCGAAATTAGACGGCATATAGTTGCAAATATTCATAAGGTCAACCTAATAAAGAAATTATGTGAAAATTATGTATCGGAGGTTCGATATTGCGATATTTCATATTATGTGTATGGAGAGTATCCAATTTCATCGCACGATTTTCTTACAACTTCAAACGTCGATTACAGGAAAACCAGACGTTGTTTTGACTCAATTTAAACGGATTTTTATTCAGAATTAAATAACCTATCATAATTGGTACAATAGTCCAATATTTGGAACAATGATTTTTTTTTGTTTCGTATTTTTCGGACGGAAAAACAACGCAGGTCCCGGCCTGCAAAATTTGTGAAAATTAATTGAAATTTTTTTCTACCGAAATTAGACGGCATATAGTTGCAAATATTCATAAGGTCAACCTAATAAAGAAATTATGTGAAAATTATGTATCGGAGGTTCGATATTGCGATATTTCATATTATGTGTATGGAGAGTATCCAATTTCATCGGACGATTTTCTTACAACTTCAAACGTCGATTACAGGAAAACCAGACGTAGTTTTGACTCAATTTAAACGGATTTTTATTCAGAATTAAATAACCTATCATAATTGGTACAATAGTCCAATATTTGGAACAATGATTTTTTTTGTTTCGTATTTTTCGGACGGAAAAACAACGCAGGTCCCGACCTGCAAAATTTGTGAAAATTAATTGAAATTTTTTTCTACCGAAATTAGACGGCATATAGTTGCAAATATTCATAAGGTCAACCTAATAAAGAAATTATGTGAAAATTATGTATCGGAGGTTCGATATTGCGATATTTCATATTATGTGTATGGAGAGTATCCAATTTCATCGGACGATTTTCTTACAACTTCAAACGACGATTACAGGAAAACCAGACGTAGTTTTGACTCAATTTAAACGGATTTTTATTCAGAATTAAATAACCTATCATAATTGGTACAATAGTCCAATATTTGGAACAATGATTTGTTTGTTTCGTATTTTTCGGACGGAAAAACAACGCAGGTCCCGACCTGCAAAATTTGTGATAATTAATTGAAATTTTTTTCTACCGAAATTAGACGGCATATAGTTGCAAATATTCATAAGGTCAACCTAATAAAGAAATTATGTGAAAATTATGTATCGGAGGTTCGATATTGCGATATTTCATATTATGTGTATGGAGAGTATCCAATTTCATCGCACGATTTTCTTACAACTTCAAACGTCGATTACAGGAAAACCAGACGTTGTTTTGACTCAATTTAAACGGATTTTTATTCAGAATTAAATAACCTATCATAATTGGTACAATAGTCCAATATTTGGAACAATGATTTTTTTTGTTTCGTATTTTTCGGACGGAAAAACAACGCAGGTCCCGACCTGCAAAATTTGTGAAAATTAATTGAAATTTTTTTCTACCGAAATTAGACGGCATATAGTTGCAAATATTCATAAGGTCAACCTAATAAAGAAATTATGTGAAAATTATGTATCGGAGGTTCGATATTGCGATATTTCATATTATGTGTATGGAGAGTATCCAATTTCATCGGACGATTTTCTTACAACTTCAAACGTCGATTACAGGAAAACCAGACGTTGTTTTGACTCAATTTAAACGGATTTTTATTCAGAATTAAATAACCTATCATAATTGGTACAATAGTCCAATATTTGGAACAATGATTTTTTTTGTTTCGTATTTTTCGGACGGAAAAACAACGCAGGTCCCGACCTGCAAAATTTGTGAAAATTAATTGAAATTTTTTTCTACCGAAATTAGACGGCATATAGTTGCAAATATTCATAAGGTCAACCTAATAAAGAAATTATGTGAAAATTATGTATCGGAGGTTCGATATTGCGATATTTCATATTATGTGTATGGAGAGTATCCAATTTCATCGGACGATTTTCTTACAACTTCAAACGTCGATTACAGGAAAACCAGACGTAGTTTTGACTCAATTTAAACGGATTTTTATTCAGAATTAAATAACCTATCATAATTGGTACAATAGTCCAATATTTGGAACAATGATTTTTTTTGTTTCGTATTTTTCGGACGGAAAAACAACGCAGGTCCCGACCTGCAAAATTTGTCAAAATTAATTGAAATTTTTTTCTACCGAAATTAGACGGCATATAGTTGCAAATATTCATAAGGTCAACCTAATAAAGAAATTATGTGAAAATTATGTATCGGAGGTTCGATATTGCGATATTTCATATTATGTGTATGGAGAGTATCCAATTTCATCGGACGATTTTCTTACAACTTCAAACGTCGATTACAGGAAAACCAGACGTAGTTTTGACTCAATTTAAACGGATTTTTATTCAGAATTAAATAACCTATCATAATTGGTACAATAGTCCAATATTTGGAACAATGATTTTTTTTGTTTCGTATTTTTCGGACGGAAAAACAACGCAGGTCCCGACCTGCAAAATTTGTGAAAATTAATTGAAATTTTTTTCTACCGAAATTAGACGGCATATAGTTGCAAATATTCATAAGGTCAACCTAATAAAGAAATTATGTGAAAATTATGTATCGGAGGTTCGATATTGCGATATTTCATATTATGTGTATGGAGAGTATCCAATTTCATCGGACGATTTTCTTACAACTTCAAACGTCGATTACAGGAAAACGAGACGTTGTTTTGACTCAATTTAAACGGATTTTTATTCAGAATTAAATAACCTATCATAATTGGTACAATAGTCCAATATTTGGAACAATGATTTTTTTTGTTTCGTATTTTTCGGACGGAAAAACAACGCAGGTCCCGACCTGCAAAATTTGTGAAAATTAATTGAAATTTTTTTCTACCGAAATTAGACGGCATATAGTTGCAAATATTCATAAGGTCAACCTAATAAAGAAATTATGTGAAAATTATGTATCGGAGGTTCGATATTGCGATATTTCATATTATGTGTATGGAGAGTATCCAATTTCATCGGACGATTTTCTTACAACTTCAAACGTCGATTACAGGAAAACCAGACGTAGTTTTGACTCAATTTAAACGGATTTTTATTCAGAATTAAATAACCTATCATAATTGGTACAATAGTCCAATATTTGGAACAATGATTTTTTTTGTTTCGTATTTTTCGGACGGAAAAACAACGCAGGTCCCGACCTGCAAAATTTGTGAAAATTAATTGAAATTTTTTTCTACCGAAATTAGACGGCATATAGTTGCAAATATTCATAAGGTCAACCTAATAAAGAAATTATGTGAAAATTATGTATCGGAGGTTCGATATTGCGATATTTCATATTATGTGTATGGAGAGTATCCAATTTCATCGGACGATTTTCTTACAACTTCAAACGTCGATTACAGGAAAACGAGACGTTGTTTTGACTCAATTTAAACGGATTTTTATTCAGAATTAAATAACCTATCATAATTGGTACAATAGTCCAATATTTGGAACAATGATTTTTTTTGTTTCGTATTTTTCGGACGGAAAAACAACGCAGGTCCCGACCTGCAAAATTTGTGAAAATTAATTGAAATTTTTTTCTACCGAAATTAGACGGCATATAGTTGCAAATATTCATAAGGTCAACCTAATAAAGAAAGTATGTGAAAATTATGTATCGGAGGTTCGATATTGCGATATTTCATATTATGTGTATGGAGAGTATCCAATTTCATCGGACGATTTTCTTACAACTTCAAACGTCGATTACAGGAAAACGAGACGTTGTTTTGACTCAATTTAAACGGATTTTTATTCAGAATTAAATAACCTATCATAATTGGTACAATAGTCCAATATTTGGAACAATGATTTTTTTTGTTTCGTATTTTTCGGACGGAAAAACAACGCAGGTCCCGACCTGCAAAATTTGTGAAAATTAATTGAAATTTTTTTCTACCGAAATTAGACGGCATATAGTTGCAAATATTCATAAGGTCAACCTAATAAAGAAATTATGTGAAAATTATGTATCGGAGGTTCGATATTGCGATATTTCATATTATGTGTATGGAGAGTATCCAATTTCATCGGACGATTTTCTTACAACTTCAAACGTCGATTACAGGAAAACCAGACGTAGTTTTGACTCAATTTAAACGGATTTTTATTCAGAATTAAATAACCTATCATAATTGGTACAATAGTCCAATATTTGGAACAATGATTTTTTTTGTTTCGTATTTTTCGGACGGAAAAACAACGCAGGTCCCGACCTGCAAAATTTGTGAAAATTAATTGAAATTTTTTTCTACCGAAATTAGACGGCATATAGTTGCAAATATTCATAAGGTCAACCTAATAAAGAAATTATGTGAAAATTATGTATCGGAGGTTCGATATTGCGATATTTCATATTATGTGTATGGAGAGTATCCAATTTCATCGGACGATTTTCTTACAACTTCAAACGTCGATTACAGGAAAACGAGACGTTGTTTTGACTCAATTTAAACGGATTTTTATTCAGAATTAAATAACCTATCATAATTGGTACAATAGTCCAATATTTGGAACAATGATTTTTTTTGTTTCGTATTTTTCGGACGGAAAAACAACGCAGGTCCCGACCTGCAAAATTTGTGAAAATTAATTGAAATTTTTTTCTACCGAAATTAGACGGCATATAGTTGCAAATATTCATAAGGTCAACCTAATAAAGAAATTATGTGAAAATTATGTATCGGAGGTTCGATATTGCGATATTTCATATTATGTGTATGGAGAGTATCCAATTTCATCGGACGATTTTCTTACAACTTCAAACGTCGATTACAGGAAAACGAGACGTTGTTTTGACTCAATTTAAACGGATTTTTATTCAGAATTAAATAACCTATCATAATTGGTACAATAGTCCAATATTTGGAACAATGATTTTTTTTGTTTCGTATTTTTCGGACGGAAAAACAACGCAGGTCCCGACCTGCAAAATTTGTGAAAATTAATTGAAATTTTTTTCTACCGAAATTAGACGGCATATAGTTGCAAATATTCATAAGGTCAACCTAATAAAGAAAGTATGTGAAAATTATGTATCGGAGGTTCGATATTGCGATATTTCATATTATGTGTATGGAGAGTATCCAATTTCATCGGACGATTTTCTTACAACTTCAAACGTCGATTACAGGAAAACGAGACGTTGTTTTGACTCAATTTAAACGGATTTTTATTCAGAATTAAATAACCTATCATAATTGGTACAATAGTCCAATATTTGGAACAATGATTTTTTTTGTTTCGTATTTTTCGGACGGAAAAACAACGCAGGTCCCGACCTGCAAAATTTGTGAAAATTAATTGAAATTTTTTTCTACCGAAATTAGACGGCATATAGTTGCAAATATTCATAAGGTCAACCTAATAAAGAAATTATGTGAAAATTATGTATCGGAGGTTCGATATTGCGATATTTCATATTATGTGTATGGAGAGTATCCAATTTCATCGGACGATTTTCTTACAACTTCAAACGTCGATTACAGGAAAACCAGACGTAGTTTTGACTCAATTTAAACGGATTTTTATTCAGAATTAAATAACCTATCATAATTGGTACAATAGTCCAATATTTGGAACAATGATTTTTTTTGTTTCGTATTTTTCGGACGGAAAAACAACGCAGGTCCCGACCTGCAAAATTTGTGAAAATTAATTGAAATTTTTTTCTACCGAAATTAGACGGCATATAGTTGCAAATATTCATAAGGTCAACCTAATAAAGAAATTATGTGAAAATTATGTATCGGAGGTTCGATATTGCGATATTTCATATTATGTGTATGGAGAGTATCCAATTTCATCGGACGATTTTCTTACAACTTCAAACGTCGATTACAGGAAAACGAGACGTTGTTTTGACTCAATTTAAACGGATTTTTATTCAGAATTAAATAACCTATCATAATTGGTACAATAGTCCAATATTTGGAACAATGATTTTTTTTGTTTCGTATTTTTCGGACGGAAAAACAACGCAGGTCCCGACCTGCAAAATTTGTGAAAATTAATTGAAATTTTTTTCTACCGAAATTAGACGGCATATAGTTGCAAATATTCATAAGGTCAACCTAATAAAGAAATTATGTGAAAATTATGTATCGGAGGTTCGATATTGCGATATTTCATATTATGTGTATGGAGAGTATCCAATTTCATCGGACGATTTTCTTACAACTTCAAACGTCGATTACAGGAAAACCAGACGTAGTTTTGACTCAATTTAAACGGATTTTTATTCAGAATTAAATAACCTATCATAATTGGTACAATAGTCCAATATTTGGAACAATGATTTTTTTTGTTTCGTATTTTTCGGACGGAAAAACAACGCAGGTCCCGACCTGCAAAATTTGTGAAAATTAATTGAAATTTTTTTCTACCGAAATTAGACGGCATATAGTTGCAAATATTCATAAGGTCAACCTAATAAAGAAATTATGTGAAAATTATGTATCGGAGGTTCGATATTGCGATATTTCATATTATGTGTATGGAGAGTATCCAATTTCATCGGACGATTTTCTTACAACTTCAAACGTCGATTACAGGAAAACGAGACGTTGTTTTGACTCAATTTAAACGGATTTTTATTCAGAATTAAATAACCTATCATAATTGGTACAATAGTCCAATATTTGGAACAATGATTTTTTTTGTTTCGTATTTTTCGGACGGAAAAACAACGCAGGTCCCGACCTGCAAAATTTGTGAAAATTAATTGAAATTTTTTTCTACCGAAATTAGACGGCATATAGTTGCAAATATTCATAAGGTCAACCTAATAAAGAAAGTATGTGAAAATTATGTATCGGAGGTTCGATATTGCGATATTTCATATTATGTGTATGGAGAGTATCCAATTTCATCGGACGATTTTCTTACAACTTCAAACGTCGATTACAGGAAAACGAGACGTTGTTTTGACTCAATTTAAACGGATTTTTATTCAGAATTAAATAACCTATCATAATTGGTACAATAGTCCAATATTTGGAACAATGATTTTTTTTGTTTCGTATTTTTCGGACGGAAAAACAACGCAGGTCCCGACCTGCAAAATTTGTGACAATTAATTGAAATTTTTTTCTACCGAAATTAGACGGCATATAGTTGCAAATATTCATAAGGTCAACCTAATAAAGAAATTATGTGAAAATTATGTATCGGAGGTTCGATATTGCGATATTTCATATTATGTGTATGGAGAGTATCCAATTTCATCGGACGATTTTCTTACAACTTCAAACGTCGATTACACGAAAACCAGACGTTGTTTTGACTCAATTTAAACGGATTTTTATTCAGAATTAAATAACCTATCATAATTGGTACAATAGTCCAATATTTGGAACAATGATTTTTTTTGTTTCGTATTTTGCGGACGGAAAAACAACGCAGGTCCCGACCTGCAAAATTTGTGAAAATTAATTGAAATTTTTTTCTACCGAAATTAGACGGCATATAGTTGCAAATATTCATAAGGTCAACCTAATAAAGAAATTATGTGAAAATTATGTATCGGAGGTTCGATATTGCGATATTTCATATTATGTGTATGGAGAGTATCCAATTTCATCGGACGATTTTCTTACAACTTCAAACGTCGATTACACGAAAACCAGACGTTGTTTTGACTCAATTTAAACGGATTTTTATTCAGAATTAAATAACCTATCATAATTGGTACAATAGTCCAATATTTGGAACAATGATTTTTTTTGTTTCGTATTTTGCGGACGGAAAAACAACGCAGGTCCCGACCTGCAAAATTTGTGAAAATTAATTGAAATTTTTTTCTATCGAAATTAGACGGCATATAGTTGCAAATATTCATAAGGTCAACCTAATAAAGAAATTATGTGAAAATTATGTATCGGAGGTTCGATATTGCGATATTTCATATTATGTGTATGGAGAGTATCCAATTTCATCGGACGATTTTCTTACAACTTCAAACGTCGATTACAGGAAAACCAGACGTAGTTTTGACTCAATTTAAACGGATTTTTATTCAGAATTAAATAACCTATCATAATTGGTACAATAGTCCAATATTTGGAACAATGATTTTTTTTGTTTCGTATTTTTCGGACGGAAAAACAACGCAGGTCCCGACCTGCAAAATTTGTCAAAATTAATTGAAATTTTTTTCTACCGAAATTAGACGGCATAGAGTTGCAAATATTCATAAGGTCAACCTAATAAAGAAATTATGTGAAAATTATGTATCGGAGGTTCGATATTGCGATATTTCATATTATGTGTATGGAGAGTATCCAATTTCATCGGACGATTTTCTTACAACTTCAAACGTCGATTACACGAAAACCAGACGTTGTTTTGACTCAATTTAAACGGATTTTTATTCAGAATTAAATAACCTATCATAATTGGTACAATAGTCCAATATTTGGAACAATGATTTTTTTTGTTTCGTATTTTGCGGACGGAAAAACAACGCAGGTCCCGACCTGCAAAATTTGTGAAAATTAATTGAAATTTTTTTCTATCGAAATTAGACGGCATATAGTTGCAAATATTCATAAGGTCAACCTAATAAAGAAATTATGTGAAAATTATGTATCGGAGGTTCGATATTGCGATATTTCATATTATGTGTATGGAGAGTATCCAATTTCATCGGACGATTTTCTTACAACTTCAAACGTCGATTACACGAAAACCAGACGTTGTTTTGACTCAATTTAAACGGATTTTTATTCAGAATTAAATAACCTATCATAATTGGTACAATAGTCCAATATTTGGAACAATGATTTTTTTTGTTTCGTATTTTTCGGACGGAAAAACAACGCAGGTCCCGACCTGCAAAATTTGTGAAAATTAATTGAAATTTTTTTCTACCGAAATTAGACGGCATATAGTTGCAAATATTCATAAGGTCAATCTAATAAAGAAATTATGTGAAAATTATGTATCGGAGGTTCGATATTGCGATATTTCATATTATGTGTATGGAGAGTATCCAATTTCATCGGACGATTTTCTTACAACTTCAAACGTCGATTACAGGAAAACGAGACGTTGTTTTGACTCAATTTAAACGGATTTTTATTCAGAATTAAATAACCTATCATAATTGGTACAATAGTCCAATATTTGGAACAATGATTTTTTTTGTTTCGTATTTTTCGGACGGAAAAACAACGCAGGTCCCGACCTGCAAAATTTGTGAAAATTAATTGAAATTTTTTTCTACCGAAATTAGACGGCATATAGTTGCAAATATTCATAAGGTCAACCTAATAAAGAAAGTATGTGAAAATTATGTATCGGAGGTTCGATATTGCGATATTTCATATTATGTGTATGGAGAGTATCCAATTTCATCGGACGATTTTCTTACAACTTCAAACGTCGATTACAGGAAAACGAGACGTTGTTTTGACTCAATTTAAACGGATTTTTATTCAGAATTAAATAACCTATCATAATTGGTACAATAGTCCAATATTTGGAACAATGATTTTTTTTGTTTCGTATTTTTCGGACGGAAAAACAACGCAGGTCCCGACCTGCAAAATTTGTGAAAATTAATTGAAATTTTTTTCTACCGAAATTAGACGGCATATAGTTGCAAATATTCATAAGGTCAACCTAATAAAGAAATTATGTGAAAATTATGTATCGGAGGTTCGATATTGCGATATTTCATATTATGTGTATGGAGAGTATCCAATTTCATCGGACGATTTTCTTACAACTTCAAACGTCGATTACACGAAAACCAGACGTTGTTTTGACTCAATTTAAACGGATTTTTATTCAGAATTAAATAACCTATCATAATTGGTACAATAGTCCAATATTTGGAACAATGATTTTTTTTGTTTCGTATTTTGCGGACGGAAAAACAACGCAGGTCCCGACCTGCAAAATTTGTGAAAATTAATTGAAATTTTTTTCTATCGAAATTAGACGGCATATAGTTGCAAATATTCATAAGGTCAACCTAATAAAGAAATTATGTGAAAATTATGTATCGGAGGTTCGATATTGCGATATTTCATATTATGTGTATGGAGAGTATCCAATTTCATCGGACGATTTTCTTACAACTTCAAACGTCGATTACAGGAAAACCAGACGTTGTTTTGACTCAATTTAAACGGATTTTTATTCAGAATTAAATAACCTATCATAATTGGTACAATAGTCCAATATTTGGAACAATGATTTTTTTTGTTTCGTATTTTTCGGACGGAAAAACAACGCAGGTCCCGACCTGCAAAATTTGTGAAAATTAATTGAAATTTTTTTCTACCGAAATTAGACGGCATATAGTTGCAAATATTCATAAGGTCAACCTAATAAAGAAATTATGTGAAAATTATGTATTGGAGGTTCGATATTGCGATATTTCATATTATGTGTATGGAGAGTATCCAATTTCATCGCACGATTTTCTTACAACTTCAAACGTCGATTACAGGAAAACCAGACGTTGTTTTGACTCAATTTAAACGGATTTTTATTCAGAATTAAATAACCTATCATAATTGGTACAATAGTCCAATATTTGGAACAATGATTTTTTTTGTTTCGTATTTTTCGGACGGAAAAACAACGCAGGTCCCGACCTGCAAAATTTGTGAAAATTAATTGAAATTTTTTTCTACCGAAATTAGACGGCATATAGTTGCAAATATTCATAAGGTCAACCTAATAAAGAAATTATGTGAAAATTATGTATCGGAGGTTCGATATTGCGATATTTCATATTATGTGTATGGAGAGTATCCAATTTCATCGGACGATTTTCTTACAACTTCAAACGTCGATTACAGGAAAACCAGACGTAGTTTTGACTCAATTTAAACGGATTTTTATTCAGAATTAAATAACCTATCATAATTGGTACAATAGTCCAATATTTGGAACAATGATTTTTTTTGTTTCGTATTTTTCGGACGGAAAAACAACGCAGGTCCCGACCTGCAAAATTTGTGAAAATTAATTGAAATTTTTTTCTACCGAAATTAGACGGCATATAGTTGCAAATATTCATAAGGTCAACCTAATAAAGAAATTATGTGAAAATTATGTATCGGAGGTTCGATATTGCGATATTTCATATTATGTGTATGGAGAGTATCCAATTTCATCGCACGATTTTCTTACAACTTCAAACGTCGATTACAGGAAAACCAGACGTTGTTTTGACTCAATTTAAACGGATTTTTATTCAGAATTAAATAACCTATCATAATTGGTACAATAGTCCAATATTTGGAACAATGATTTTTTTTGTTTCGTATTTTGCGGACGGAAAAACAACGCAGGTCCCGACCTGCAAAATTTGTGAAAATTAATTGAAATTTTTTTCTATCGAAATTAGACGGCATATAGTTGCAAATATTCATAAGGTCAACCTAATAAAGAAATTATGTGAAAATTATGTATCGGAGGTTCGATATTGCGATATTTCATATTATGTGTATGGAGAGTATCCAATTTCATCGGACGATTTTCTTACAACTTCAAACGTCGATTACAGGAAAACCAGACGTTGTTTTGACTCAATTTAAACGGATTTTTATTCAGAATTAAATAACCTATCATAATTGGTACAATAGTCCAATATTTGGAACAATGATTTTTTTTGTTTCGTATTTTTCGGACGGAAAAACAACGCAGGTCCCGACCTGCAAAATTTGTGAAAATTAATTGAAATTTTTTTCTACCGAAATTAGACGGCATATAGTTGCAAATATTCATAAGGTCAACCTAATAAAGAAATTATGTGAAAATTATGTATTGGAGGTTCGATATTGCGATATTTCATATTATGTGTATGGAGAGTATCCAATTTCATCGCACGATTTTCTTACAACTTCAAACGTCGATTACAGGAAAACCAGACGTTGTTTTGACTCAATTTAAACGGATTTTTATTCAGAATTAAATAACCTATCATAATTGGTACAATAGTCCAATATTTGGAACAATGATTTTTTTTGTTTCGTATTTTTCGGACGGAAAAACAACGCAGGTCCCGACCTGCAAAATTTGTGAAAATTAATTGAAATTTTTTTCTACCGAAATTAGACGGCATATAGTTGCAAATATTCATAAGGTCAACCTAATAAAGAAATTATGTGAAAATTATGTATCGGAGGTTCGATATTGCGATATTTCATATTATGTGTATGGAGAGTATCCAATTTCATCGGACGATTTTCTTACAACTTCAAACGTCGATTACAGGAAAACCAGACGTAGTTTTGACTCAATTTAAACGGATTTTTATTCAGAATTAAATAACCTATCATAATTGGTACAATAGTCCAATATTTGGAACAATGATTTTTTTTGTTTCGTATTTTTCGGACGGAAAAACAACGCAGGTCCCGACCTGCAAAATTTGTGAAAATTAATTGAAATTTTTTTCTACCGAAATTAGACGGCATATAGTTGCAAATATTCATAAGGTCAACCTAATAAAGAAATTATGTGAAAATTATGTATCGGAGGTTCGATATTGCGATATTTCATATTATGTGTATGGAGAGTATCCAATTTCATCGCACGATTTTCTTACAACTTCAAACGTCGATTACAGGAAAACCAGACGTTGTTTTGACTCAATTT
>CAVNVL010000109.1:25000-41790 GCA_963691935.1 Nephrotoma guestfalica | reverse complement strand
GATTTAAAGTGTACTCATTCCAATTACAGGGCCTCGGATTGAGTCCTGTATTGTTATTTTTCGTCACTACCTCCCCGTGCTGGGATTGGGTAATTTACGCGCCTGCTGCCTTCCTTAGATGTGGTAGCCGTTTCTCAGGCTCCCTCTCCGGAATCGAACCCTGATTCCCCGTTACCCGTTGCAACCATGGTAGTCCTAGATACTACCATCAATAGTTGATAGGGCAGACATTTGAAAGATCTATCGCCGGTACAGGACCATGCGATCTACATGTTATTCAGATTCATCTTATAAACGATACAGTATATAAATATACCTTAATGTATCGATTGATTTTAATCTAATAAAAGCACACGTTCCTTGCGGTCCGTGATTATTTGCATGTATTAGCTCTAGAATTACCACAGTTATCCATGTAACTATGTATACGATCTAATAAATCATAACTGATATACTGAGCCTTTTGCGGTTTCACTATTCGAGAGTGTGTACTTAGACATGCATGGCTTAATCTTTGAGACAAGCATATAACTACTGGCAGGATCAACCAGAATATAAATTTGTTTTTTTTTCATAAAGCTTTTATACCTTATGAATATAGTTTACAAATAATCTTATAATATAATTTCAGGTTATTTCAACAGAATTGTTAATATATTTTCATTTATAATATATTTTATCTTATTGAAAGTGCAAAACCCGTGTTTTATGATGTGTGTGAATATGAATTTTGTTTTTATATAAAAAATTCTCACAATTACCAAATAAAATATTGTTTATTCGTGTGTATTACATTAGATATATAAAATATAAATATAATTGACAAACATATATATTGATTAAAATGTTTGTTCTAAGTTTCATAAACTAATGAACTTACAATGTCTTTTGATCGACAATCCTTAATCATAAAGAAATTTTATTTTCAACAAACTACTGTATTGTAATATAATTCAATGCCAAACTGGTATCAAATTATAAAACATGATTATAAAACAAAACAAAATATTTACTTCTTGAACGCGTTGCCTTATCCTACGTTTTGCTTTGTTATTCTTCTATACCAAACTCAACATTATAATGTATATATATATAAAAAAATGAAAAGTAATAAATTCATAGTGATTTATTAAGAGTTTTTTGTTTTCTTAACCTTATGTAAAATGGTAAAATGGTGAAAAGGTAAAATGGTAAAATGGTAAAATGATAAAATGGTAAAATGGTAAAATGGTAAAATGGTAAAATGGTAAAATGGTAAAATGGTAAAATGGTAAAATGATAAAATGGTAAAATGGTAAAATGGTAAAATGGTAAAATGGTAAAATGGTAAAATGGTAAAATGGTAAAATGGTAAAATGGTAAAATGGTAAAATGGTAAAATGGTAAAATGGTAAAATGGTAAAATGGTAAAATGTTAAAATGGTAAATGGTAATTACTTTAAATTTTGATTTAAAATAAGATTTATATGAAAATGTTTAAAAATGATCTGTATATACAAATGACAACGGCCACACCATGTTTGACATACCGGTTCTCGTTCGATCACCGAAGTCAACCGACATTGGGCATAGTTAGTACTTAGATGGGTGACCGCTTGGGAATCCTATGTGTAGTTGTCTGTTTTATTGAAAAATATTATTAATCCCCCGATCGCCTTGAAACTTTACATACGTATTGTGCACATAGGTCTAATCTACAATAGGTATGTAACAGACAATATGCAGGATAATTCTAAAATTAATTACCAACAACTCCTATAAGAACGGAAGTCAATCCCGACAAATAGTATAGTTTCTTTACTTTTCATGTATCATACTTTTACGTACGACTTATAATAAAAAAGTTATGGCAGACTGTTTAATCGAAAATCAATAATTCGATTCATCTTAAAATTAGAACCCCTAGCAAAGTTATATGGTCAATTAATTGGCATTTCCTGACATGACCAACATGAAATTAAAAGTGAAGCTAGGTAATTTTGTCTATAAACTGGGTAAACTCTAAAATCGGAACAATTATAGGTACATTTGGCCGTAATTGGAAAAACATTCCCTGATGGCTGGACCATTTCCGCATCCACGCATGATTTGTAGAGAATCTAATTCTAAGAACTTTTCACGTATAATACTTTTACGTACGACTTATAATAAAAAAGTTATGGCAGACTGTTTAATCGAAAATCAATAATTCGATTCATCTTAAAATTAGAACCCCTAGCACAGTTATATGGCCAATTAATTGGCATTTCCTGACATGACATCAACATGAAATTTGAAGTGAAGCTAGGTAATTTTGTCTATAAACTGGGTAAACTCAAAAATCGGAACAATTATAGGTACATTTGGCTGTAACTGGAAAAACATTCCCTGATGGCTGGACCATTACCGCATCCACGCATGATTTGTAGAGAATCGAATTCTAAGAACTTTTCATGTATCATACTTTTACGTACGACTTACAATAAAAAAGTTATGGCAGACTGTTTAATCGAAAATCAATAATTCGATTCATCTTAAAATTAGAACCCCTAGCAAATTTATATGGTAAATTAATTGGCATTTCCTGACATGACATCAACATGAAATTTGAAGTGAAGCTTTGTAATTTTGTCTATAAACTGGGTAAACTCAAAAATCGGAACAATTATAGGTACATTTGGCCGTAACTGGAAAAACATTCCCTAATGGCTGGACCATTACCGCATCCACGCATGATTTGTAGAGAATCGAATTCTAAGAACTTTTCATGTATCATACTTTTACGTACGACTTACAATAAAAAAGTTATGGCAGACTGTTTAATCGAAAATCAATAATTCGATTCATCTTAAAATTAGAACCCCTAGCAAAGATATATGGTCAATTAATTGGCATTTCCTGACATGACATCAACATGAAATTTGAAGTGAAGCTAGGTAATTTTGTCTATAAACTGGGTAAACTCAAAAATCGGAACAATTATAGGTACATTTGGCCGTAACTGGAAAAACATTCCCTGATGGCTGGACCATTACCGCATCCACGCATGATTTGTAGAGAATCGAATTCTAAGAACTTTTCATGTATCATACTTTTACGTACGACTTACAATAAAAAAGTTATGGCAGACTGTTTAATCGAAAATCAATAATTCGATTCATCTTAAAATTAGAACCCCTAGCAAAGATATATGGTCAATTAATTGACATTTCCTGACATGACATCAACATGAAATTTGAAGTGAAGCTAGGTAATTTTGTCTATAAACTGGGTAAACTCAAAAATCGGAACAATTATAGGTACATTTGGCCGTAACTGGAAAAACATTCCCTGATGGCTGGACCATTACCGCATCCACGCATGATTTGTAGAGAATCGAATTCTAAGAACTTTTCATGTATCATACTTTTACGTACGACTTACAATAAAAAAGTTATGGCAGACTGTTTAATCGAAAATCAATAATTCGATTCATCTTAAAATTAGAACCCCTAGCAAATTTATATGGTAAATTAATTGGCATTTCCTGACATGACATCAACATGAAATTTGAAGTGAAGCTTTGTAATTTTGTCTATAAACTGGGTAAACTCAAAAATCGGAACAATTATAGGTACATTTGGCCGTAACTGGAAAAACATTCCCTGATGGCTGGACCATTACCGCATCCACGCATGATTTGTAGAGAATCGAATTCTAAGAACTTTTCATGTATCATACTTTTACGTACGACTTACAATAAAAAAGTTATGGCAGACTGTTTAATCGAAAATCAATAATTCGATTCATCTTAAAATTAGAACCCCTAGCAAAGTTATATGGTAAATTAATTGGCATTTCCTGACATGACATCAACATGAAATTTGAAGTGAAGCTAGGTAATTTTGTCTATAAACTGGGTAAACTCTGAAATCGGAACAATTATAGGTACATTTGGCCGTAACTGGAAAAACATTCCCTGATGGCTGGACCATTAACGCATCCACACATGATTTGTAGAGAATCGAATTCTAAGAACTTTTCATGTATCATACTTTTACGTACGACTTATAATAAAAAAGTTATGGCAGACTGTTTAATCGAAAATCAATAATTCGATTCATCTTAAAATTAGAACCCCTAGCAAAGTTATATGGTCAATTAATTGGCATTTCCTGACATGACATCAACATGAAATTTGAAGTGAAGCTCGGTAATTTTGTCTATAAACTGGGTAAACTCTAAAATCGGAACAATTATAGGTACATTTGGCCGTAATTGGAACAACATTCCCTGATGGCTGGACCATTTCCGCATCCACACATGATTTGTAGAGAATCGAATTCTAAGAACTTTTCATGTATAATACTTTTACGTACGACTTACAATAAAAAAGTTATGGCAGACTGTTTAATCGAAAATCAATAATTCGATTCATCTTAAAATTAGAACCCCTAGCAAAGTTATATGGTAAATTAATTGGCATTTCCTGACATGACATCAACATGAAATTTGAAGTGAAGCTAGGTAATTTTGTCTATAAACTGGGTAAACTCAAAAATCGGAACAATTATAGGTACATTTGGCCGTAACTGGAAAAACATTCCCTGATGGCTGGACCATTACCGCATCCACGCATGATTTGTAGAGAATCGAATTCTAAGAACTTTTCATGTATCATACTTTTACGTACGACTTACAATAAAAAAGTTATGGCAGACTGTTTAATCGAAAATCAATAATTCGATTCATCTTAAAATTAGAACCCCTAGCACAGTTATATGGCCAATTAATTGGCATTTCCTGACATGACATCAACATGAAATTTGAAGTGAAGCTAGGTAATTTTGTCTATAAACTGGGTAAACTCAAAAATCGGAACAATTATAGGTACATTTGGCTGTAACTGGAAAAACATTCCCTGATGGCTGGACCATTTCCGCATCCACACATGATTTGTAGAGAATCGAACTCTAAGAACTTTTCACGTATAATACTTTTACGTACGACTTACAATAAAAAAGTTATGGCAGACTGTTTAATCGAAAATCAATAATTCGATTCATCTTAAAATTAGAACCCCTAGCAAAGATATATGGTCAATTAATTGGCATTTCCTGACATGACATCAACATGAAATTTGAAGTGAAGCTTTGTAATTTTGTCTATAAACTGGGTAAACTCAAAAATCGGAACAATTATAGGTACATTTGGCCGTAACTGGAAAAACATTCCCTGATGGCTGGACCATTACCGCATCCACGCATGATTTGTAGAGAATCGAATTCTAAGAACTTTTCATGTATCATACTTTTACGTACGACTTACAATAAAAAAGTTATGGCAGACTGTTTAATCGAAAATCAATAATTCGATTCATCTTAAAATTAGAACCCCTAGCAAAGATATATGGTCAATTAATTGGCATTTCCTGACATGACATCAACATGAAATTTGAAGTGAAGCTAGGTAATTTTGTCTATAAACTGGGTAAACTCAAAAATCGGAACAATTATAGGTACATTTGGCCGTAACTGGAAAAACATTCCCTGATGGCTGGACCATTACCGCATCCACGCATGATTTGTAGAGAATCGAATTCTAAGAACTTTTCATGTATCATACTTTTACGTACGACTTACAATAAAAAAGTTATGGCAGACTGTTTAATCGAAAATCAATAATTCGATTCATCTTAAAATTAGAACCCCTAGCAAATTTATATGGTAAATTAATTGGCATTTCCTGACATGACATCAACATGAAATTTGAAGTGAAGCTTTGTAATTTTGTCTATAAACTGGGTAAACTCAAAAATCGGAACAATTATAGGTACATTTGGCCGTAACTGGAAAAACATTCCCTGATGGCTGGACCATTACCGCATCCACGCATGATTTGTAGAGAATCGAATTCTAAGAACTTTTCATGTATCATACTTTTACGTACGACTTACAATAAAAAAGTTATGGCAGACTGTTTAATCGAAAATCAATAATTCGATTCATCTTAAAATTAGAACCCCTAGCAAAGTTATATGGTAAATTAATTGGCATTTCCTGACATGACCAACATGAAATTAAAAGTGAAGCTAGGTAATTTTGTCTATAAACTGGGTAAACTCAAAAATCGGAACAATTATAGGTACATTTGGCCGTAACTGGAAAAACATTCCCTGATGGCTGGACCATTACCGCATCCACGCATGATTTGTAGAGAATCGAATTCTAAGAACTTTTCATGTATCATACTTTTACGTACGACTTACAATAAAAAAGTTATGGCAGACTGTTTAATCGAAAATCAATAATTCGATTCATCTTAAAATTAGAACCCCTAGCAAATTTATATGGTAAATTAATTGGCATTTCCTGACATGACATCAACATGAAATTTGAAGTGAAGCTTTGTAATTTTGTCTATAAACTGGGTAAACTCAAAAATCGGAACAATTATAGGTACATTTGGCCGTAACTGGAAAAACATTCCCTGATGGCTGGACCATTACCGCATCCACGCATGATTTGTAGAGAATCGAATTCTAAGAACTTTTCATGTATCATACTTTTACGTACGACTTACAATAAAAAAGTTATGGCAGACTGTTTAATCGAAAATCAATAATTCGATTCATCTTAAAATTAGAACCCCTAGCAAAGTTATATGGTCAATTAATTGGCATTTCCTGACATGACATCAACATGAAATTTGAAGTGAAGCTCGGTAATTTTGTCTATAAACTGGGTAAACTCTAAAATCGGAACAATTATAGGTACATTTGGCCGTAATTGGAACAACATTCCCTGATGGCTGGACCATTTCCGCATCCACACATGATTTGTAGAGAATCGAACTCTAAGAACTTTTCACGTATAATACTTTTACGTACGACTTATAATAAAAAAGTTATGGCAGACTGTTTAATCGAAAATCAATAATTCGATTCATCTTAAAATTAGAACCCCTAGCAAAGTTATATGGTCAATTAATTGGCATTTCCTGACATGACATCAACATGAAATTTGAAGTGAAGCTCGGTAATTTTGTCTATAAACTGGGTAAACTCTAAAATCGGAACAATTATAGGTACATTTGGCCGTAATTGGAACAACATTCCCTGATGGCTGGACCATTTCCGCATCCACACATGATTTGTAGAGAATCGAACTCTAAGAACTTTTCACGTATAATACTTTTACGTACGACTTATAATAAAAAAGTTATGGCAGACTGTTTAATCGAAAATCAATAATTCGATTCATCTTAAAATTAGAACCCCTAGCAAAGTTATATGGTCAATTAATTGGCATTTCCTGAGATGACATCAACATGAAATTTGAAGTGAAGCTCGGTAATTTTGTCTATAAACTGGGTAAACTCTAAAATCGGGACAATTATATGTGCATTTGGCCGTAATTGGAAAAACATTCCCTGATGGCTGGACCATTTCCGCATCCACGCATGATTTGTAGAGAATCGAATTCTAAGAACTTTTCATGTATCATACTTTTACGTACGACTTACAATAAAAAAGTTATGGCAGACTGTTTAATTGAAAATCAATAATTCGATTCATCTTAAAATTAGAACCCCTAGCAAAGTTATATGGTAAATTAATTGGCATTTCCTGACATGACATCAACATGAAATTTGAAGTGAAGCTAGGTAATTTTGTCTATAAACTGGGTGAACTCAAAAATCGGAACAATTATAGGTACATTTGGCCGTAACTGGAAAAACATTCCCTGATGGCTGGACCATTTCCGCATCTACACATGATTTGTAGAGAATCGAATTCTAAGAACTTTTCACGTATAATACTTTTACGTACGACTTATAATAAAAAAGTTATGGCAGACTGTTTAATCGAAAATCAATAATTCGATTCATCTTAAAATTAGAACCCTTAGCAAAGTTATATGGTAAATTAACATGAAGACAATAAACATATATATTGATTAAAATTTTTGTTCTAAGTTTCATAAACTAATGAATTTACATTGTCTTTTGATCGACAATCCTTAATCATAAAGAAATTTTATTTTCAACAAACTACTGTATTATAATATAAATATTTGCACAAGCAATGTAAAATAAATAAAAATGTTTATAAAACAAAACAAAATATGTACTTTTTGAACGCGTTACCTTAACCTATGTTTTGCTTTGTTATTCTTCTATTCCAAACTCAACATTATAATGTGTATATAAAAAAATAAAAAGTAATAAATTCATAGTGATTTATTAAGAGTTTTTTGTATTCTTAACCTTATGTAAAATGGTAGAATGGTAAAATGGTAAAATGGTAAAATGGTAAAATGGTAAAACGGTAATATGGTAAAATGGTAAAATGGTAAAATGGTAATACGGTAAAATGGTAAAATGGTAAAATGGTAAAATTGTAAAATGGTAAAATGGTAAAATGGTAAAATGGTAAAATGGTAAAATGGTAAAATTTTAAAATGGTAAAATGGTAAAATGGTAGAGAGAAGTAGAAGAAGAAGACGAATAAGAAGAAGAAGAAGAAGAAAAAGTAGAAGAAAAGGAAGAAGAAGAAAAAGAAAAAGAAGAAGAAGAAGAAAAATAAGTAAAAGAAAAAAAAAAGAAGAAGAAGAGGAAGAAGAAGAAGAAGAAGAAAAATAAGAATGAGAAGAAGAAGAAGACGAAGAAGAAAAAGAAAAAGAAAAAGAAGAAGTAGAAAAAGAAGAAGAAAAAGAAGGAGAATGAGTAGAAGAAGAAATAGAAGAAGAAGAAGAAGAAGTGAAAGAAAAAGAAAAAGAAGAAGAAGAGGAAGAAAAAGAAGACAATTAAAATAAAGTTAAAATAAATTCTTAGTGATTTATTAAGAGTTTTTTGTATTCTTAACCTTATGTAAAATGGTAAAATGGTAAAATGGTAGACAATTAAAATAAAGTTAAAATAAATTCTTAGTGATTTATTAAGAGTTTTTTGTATGTAAAATGGTAAAATGGTAAAATGGTAAATCAATAATTCGATTCATCTTAAAATGAGAACCCCTAGCAAAGTTATATGGTCAATTAACTTGAAGCCAATAAACATATATATTGATTAAAATTTTTGTTCTAAGTTTCATAAACTAATGAATTTACATTGTCTTTTGATCGACAATCCTTAATCATAAAGAAATTTTATTTTCAACAAACTACTGTATTATAATATAAATATTTGCACAAGCAATGTAAAATAAATAAAAATGTTTATAAAACAAAACAAAATATGTACTTTTTGAACGCGTTACCTTAACCTATGTTTTGCTTGGTTATTCTTCTATTCCAAACTCAACATTATAATGTGTATATAAAAAAATAAAAAGTAATAAATTCATAGTGATTTATTAAGAGTTTTTTGTATTCTTAACCTTATGTAAAATGGTAGAATGGTAAAATGGTAAAATGGTAAAATGGTAATACGGTAAAATGGTAAAATGGTAAAATGGTAAAATTGTAAAATGGTAAAATGGTAAAATGGTAAAATGGTAAAATGGTAAAATTTTAAAATGGTAAAATGGTAAAATGGTAGAGAGAAGTAGAAGAAGAAGACGAATAAGAAGAAGAAGAAGAAGAAAAAGTAGAAGAAAAGGAAGAAGAAGAAAAAGAAAAAGAAGAAGAAGAAGAAAAATAAGTAAAAGAAAAAAAAAAGAAGAAGAAGAGGAAGAAGAAGAAGAAGAAGAAAAATAAGAATGAGAAGAAGAAGAAGAGGAAGAAGAAAAAGAAAAAGAAAAAGAAGAAGTAGAAGAAGAAGAAGAAAAAGAAGGAGAATGAGTAGAAGAAGAAATAGAAGAAGAAGAAGAAGAAGTGAAAGAAAAAGAAAAAGAAGAAGAAGAGGAAGAAGAAGAAGACAATTAAAATAAAGTTAAAATAAATTCTTAGTGATTTATTAAGAGTTTTTTGTATTCTTAACCTTATGTAAAATGGTAAAATGGTAAAATGGTAAATCAATAATTCGATTCATCTTAAAATTAGAACCCCTAGCAAAGTTATATGGTCAATTAACTTGAAGCCAATAAACATATATATTGATTAAAATTTTTGTTCTAAGTTTCATAAACTAATGAATTTACATTGTCTTTTGATCGACAATCCTTAATCATAAAGAAATTTTATTTTCAACAAACTACTGTATTATAATATAAATATTTGCACAAGCAATGTAAAATAAATAAAAATGTTTATAAAACAAAACAAAATATGTACTTTTTGAACGCGTTACCTTAACCTATGTTTTGCTTGGTTATTCTTCTATTCCAAACTCAACATTATAATGTGTATATAAAAAAATAAAAAGTAATAAATTCATAGTGATTTATTAAGAGTTTTTTGTATTCTTAACCTTATGTAAAATGGTAAAATGGTAAAATGGTAAAATGGTAAAATGGTAAAATGGTAAAATTTTAAAATGGTAAAATGGTAAAATGGTAGAAAGAAGTAGAAGAAGAAGACGAATAAGAAGAAGAAGAAGAAGAAAAAGAAGAAGAAGAAGAAAAAGAAGTAAAAGAAAAAAAAAGAAAAAAAGAAGAAGAAGAGGAAGAAGAAGAAGAAGAAGAAAAATAAGAATAAGAAGAAGAAGGAGGCGAAGAAGAAAAAGAAAAAGAAAAAGAAGAAGTAGAAGAAGAAGAAGAAAAAGAAGGAGAATGAGAAGAAGAAGAAATAGAAGAAGAAGAAGAAGAAGTGAAAGAAAAAGAAGAAGAAGAAGAAGAAGAGGAAGAAGAAGAAGACAACTAAAATAAAGTTAAAATAAATTCTTAGTGATTTATTAAGAGTTTTTTGTATTCTTAACCTTATGTAAAATGGTAAAATGGTAAAATGGTAGACAATTAAAATAAAGTTAAAATAAATTCTTAGTGATTTATTAAGAGTTTTTTGTATGTAAAATGGTAAAATGGTAAAATGGTAAATCAATAATTCGATTCATCTTAAAATGAGAACCCCTAGCAAAGTTATATGGTCAATTAACTTGAAGCCAATAAACATATATATTGATTAAAATTTTTGTTCTAAGTTTCATAAACTAATGAATTTACATTGTCTTTTGATCGACAATCCTTAATCATAAAGAAATTTTATTTTCAACAAACTACTGTATTATAATATAAAAATTTGCACAAGCAATGTAAAATAAATAAAAATGTTTATAAAACAAAACAAAATATGTACTTTTTGAACGCGTTACCTTAACCTATGTTTTGCTTGGTTATTCTTCTATTCCAAACTCAACATTTTAATGTGTATATAAAAAAATAAAAAGTAATAAATTCATAGTGATTTATTAAGAGTTTTTTGTATTCTTAACCTTATGTAAAATGGTAAAATGGTAAAATGTTAAAATGGTAAAATTGTAAAATTTTAAAATGGTAAAATGGTAAAATGGTAGAAAGAAGTAGAAGAAGAAGACGAATAAGAAGAAGAAGAAGAAGAAAAAGAAGAAGAAGAAGAAAAAGAAGTAAAAGAAAAAAAAGAAAAAAAGAAGAAGAAGAGGAAGAAGAAGAAGAAGAAGAAAAATAAGAATAAGAAGAAGAAGGAGGCGAAGAAGAAAAAGAAAAAGAAAAAGAAGAAGTAGAAGAAGAAGAAGAAAAAGAAGGAGAATGAGAAGAAGAAGAAATAGAAGAAGAAGAAGAAGAAGTGAAAGAAAAAGAAGAAGAAGAAGAAGAAGAGGAAGAAGAAGAAGACAACTAAAATAAAGTTAAAATAAATTCTTAGTGATTTATTAAGAGTTTTTTGTATTCTTAACCTTATGTAAAATGGTAAAATGGTAAAATGGTAGACAATTAAAATAAAGTTAAAATAAATTCTTAGTGATTTATTAAGAGTTTTTTGTATGTAAAATGGTAAAATGGTAAAATGGTAAATCAATAATTCGATTCATCTTAAAATGAGAACCCCTAGCAAAGTTATATGGTCAATTAACTTGAAGCCAATAAACATATATATTGATTAAAATTTTTGTTCTAAGTTTCATAAACTAATGAATTTACATTGTCTTTTGATCGACAATCCTTAATCATAAAGAAATTTTATTTTCAACAAACTACTGTATTATAATATAAATATTTGCACAAGCAATGTAAAATAAATAAAAATGTTTATAAAACAAAACAAAATATGTACTTTTTGAACGCGTTACCTTAACCTATGTTTTGCTTTGTTATTCTTCTATTCCAAACTCAACATTATAATGTGTATATAAAAAAATAAAAAGTAATAAATTCATAGTGATTTATTAAGAGTTTTTTGTATTCTTAACCTTATGTAAAATGGTAGAATGGTAAAATGGTAAAATGGTAAAATGGTAAAATGGTAAAACGGTAATATGGTAAAATGGTAAAATGGTAAAATGGTAATACGGTAAAATGGTAAAATGGTAAAATGGTAAAATTGTAAAATGGTAAAATGGTAAAATGGTAAAATGGTAAAATTTTAAAATGGTAAAATGGTAAAATGGTAGAGAGAAGTAGAAGAAGAAGACGAATAAGAAGAAGAAGAAGAAGAAAAAGTAGAAGAAAAGGAAGAAGAAGAAAAAGAAAAAGAAGAAGAAGAAGAAAAATAAGTAAAAGAAAAAAAAAAGAAGAAGAAGAGGAAGAAGAAGAAGAAGAAGAAAAATAAAAATGAGAAGAAGAAGAAGACGAAGAAGAAAAAGAAAAAGAAAAAGAAGAAGTAGAAAAAGAAGAAGAAAAAGAAGGAGAATGAGTAGAAGAAGAAATAGAAGAAGAAGAAGAAGAAGTGAAAGAAAAAGAAAAAGAAGAAGAAGAGGAAGAAAAAGAAGACAATTAAAATAAAGTTAAAATAAATTCTTAGTGATTTATTAAGAGTTTTTTGTATTCTTAACCTTATGTAAAATGGTAAAATGGTAAAATGGTAGACAATTAAAATAAAGTTAAAATAAATTCTTAGTGATTTATTAAGAGTTTTTTGTATGTAAAATGGTAAAATGGTAAAATGGTAAATCAATAATTCGATTCATCTTAAAATGAGAACCCCTAGCAAAGTTATATGGTCAATTAACTTGAAGCCAATAAACATATATATTGATTAAAATTTTTGTTCTAAGTTTCATAAACTAATGAATTTACATTGTCTTTTGATCGACAATCCTTAATCATAAAGAAATTTTATTTTCAACAAACTACTGTATTATAATATAAATATTTGCACAAGCAATGTAAAATAAATAAAAATGTTTATAAAACAAAACAAACTATGTACTTTTTGAACGCGTTACCTTAACCTATGTTTTGCTTGGTTATTCTTCTATTCCAAACTCAACATTATAATGTGTATATAAAAAAATAAAAAGTAATAAATTCATAGTGATTTATTAAGAGTTTTTTGTATTCTTAACCTTATGTAAAATGGTAGAATGGTAAAATGGTAAAATGGTAAAATGGTAATACGGTAAAATGGTAAAATGGTAAAATGGTAAAATTGTAAAATGGTAAAATGGTAAAATGGTAAAATGGTAAAATTTTAAAATGGTAAAATGGTAAAATGGTAGAGAGAAGTAGAAGAAGAAGACGAATAAGAAGAAGAAGAAGAAGAAAAAGTAGAAGAAAAGGAAGAAGAAGAAAAAGAAAAAGAAGAAGAAGAAGAAAAATAAGTAAAAGAAAAAAAAAAGAAGAAGAAGAGGAAGAAGAAGAAGAAGAAGAAAAATAAGAATGAGAAGAAGAAGAAGACGAAGAAGAAAAAGAAAAAGAAAAAGAAGAAGTAGAAGAAGAAGAAGAAAAAGAAGGAGAATGAGTAGAAGAAGAAATAGAAGAAGAAGAAGAAGAAGTGAAAGAAAAAGAAAAAGAAGAAGAAGAGGAAGAAGAAGAAGACAATTAAAATAAAGTTAAAATAAATTCTTAGTGATTTATTAAGAGTTTTTTGTATTCTTAACCTTATGTAAAATGGTAAAATGGTAAAATGGTAAATCAATAATTCGATTCATCTTAAAATTAGAACCCCTAGCAAAGTTATATGGTCAATTAACTTGAAGCCAATAAACATATATATTGATTAAAATTTTTGTTCTAAGTTTCATAAACTAATGAATTTACATTGTCTTTTGATCGACAATCCTTAATCATAAAGAAATTTTATTTTCAACAAACTACTGTATTATAATATAAATATTTGCACAAGCAATGTAAAATAAATAAAAATGTTTATAAAACAAAACAAAATATGTACTTTTTGAACGCGTTACCTTAACCTATGTTTTGCTTGGTTATTCTTCTATTCCAAACTCAACATTATAATGTGTATATAAAAAAATAAAAAGTAATAAATTCATAGTGATTTATTAAGAGTTTTTTGTATTCTTAACCTTATGTAAAATGGTAAAATGGTAAAATGGTAAAATGGTAAAATGGTAAAATGGTAAAATTTTAAAATGGTAAAATGGTAAAATGGTAGAAAGAAGTAGAAGAAGAAGACGAATAAGAAGAAGAAGAAGAAGAAAAAGAAGAAGAAGAAGAAAAAGAAGTAAAAGAAAAAAAAAGAAAAAAAGAAGAAGAAGAGGAAGAAGAAGAAGAAGAAGAAAAATAAGAATAAGAAGAAGAAGGAGGCGAAGAAGAAAAAGAAAAAGAAAAAGAAGAAGTAGAAGAAGAAGAAGAAAAAGAAGGAGAATGAGAAGAAGAAGAAATAGAAGAAGAAGAAGCAGAAGTGAAAGAAAAAGAAGAAGAAGAAGAAGAAGAAGAGGAAGAAGAAGAAGACAACTAAAATAAAGTTAAAATAAATTCTTAGTGATTTATTAAGAGTTTTTTGTATTCTTAACCTTATGTAAAATGGTAAAATGGTAAAATGGTAGACAATTAAAATAAAGTTAAAATAAATTCTTAGTGATTTATTAAGAGTTTTTTGTATGTAAAATGGTAAAATGGTAAAATGGTAGAAAGAAGTAGAAGAAGAAGACGAATAAGAAGAAGAAGAAGAAGAAAAAGAAGAAGAAGAAGAAAAAGAAGTAAAAGAAAAAAAAGAAAAAAAGAAGAAGAAGAGGAAGAAGAAGAAGAAGAAGAAAAATAAGAATAAGAAGAAGAAGGAGGCGAAGAAGAAAAAGAAAAAGAAAAAGAAGAAGTAGAAGAAGAAGAAGAAAAAGAAGGAGAATGAGAAGAAGAAGAAATAGAAGAAGAAGAAGAAGAAGTGAAAGAAAAAGAAGAAGAAGAAGAAGAAGAGGAAGAAGAAGAAGACAACTAAAATAAAGTTAAAATAAATTCTTAGTGATTTATTAAGAGTTTTTTGTATGTAAAATGGTAAAATGGTAAAATGGTAAATCAATAATTCGATTCATCTTAAAATGAGAACCCCTAGCAAAGTTATATGGTCAATTAACTTGAAGCCAATAAACATATATATTGATTAAAATTTTTGTTCTAAGTTTCATAAACTAATGAATTTACATTGTCTTTTGATCGACAATCCTTAATCATAAAGAAATTTTATTTTCAACAAACTACTGTATTATAATATAAAAATTTGCACAAGCAATGTAAAATAAATAAAAATGTTTATAAAACAAAACAAAATATGTACTTTTTGAACGCGTTACCTTAACCTATGTTTTGCTTGGTTATTCTTCTATTCCAAACTCAACATTATAATGTGTATATAAAAAAATAAAAAGTAATAAATTCATAGTGATTTATTAAGAGTTTTTTGTATTCTTAACCTTATGTAAAATGGTAAAATGGTAAAATGGTAAAATGGTAAAATGGTAAAATGGTAAAATGGTAAAATGGTAAAATGGTAATATGGTAAAATGGTAAAATGGTAAAATGGTAATACGGTAAAATGGTAAAATGGTAAAATGGTAAAATTGTAAAATGGTAAAATGGTAAAATGGTAAAATGGTAAAATTTTAAAATGGTAAAATGGTAAAATGGTAGAGAGAAGTAGAAGAAGAAGACGAATAAGAAGAAGAAGAAGAAGAAAAAGTAGAAGAAAAGGAAGAAGAAGAAAAAGAAAAAGAAGAAGAAGAAGAAAAATAAGTAAAAGAAAAAAAAAGAAGAAGAAGAGGAAGAAGAAGAAGAAGAAGAAAAATAAGAATGAGAAGAAGAAGAAGACGAAGAAGAAAAGAAGAAGAAGAAAAAGAAGTAAATGAAAAAGAAGAAGAAAAAAAGAAAGAAGAAGTAGAAGAAGAAAAATAAGAATAAGAAGAAGAAGAAGACGAAGAAGAAAAAGAAAAAGAAAAAGTAGAAGAAGAAGAAGAAAAAGAAGGAGAATGAGTAGAAGAAGAAATAGAAGAAGAAGAAAAAGAAGTGATAGAAAAAGAAGAAGAAGAAGAAGAGGAAGAAGAAAAAGAAGAGGAAGAAGAAAAATAAGTAAAAGAAAAAAAGGAAAAAAAGAAGAAGAAGAGGAAGTAGAAGTAGACGAAGAAGAAGAAGAACAAGAAGAACAAGAAGAAGAAGAAGAATAAGAAGATGAATAAGAAGAAGAATAAGAATAAGAAGAAGAAGAAAAAGAAGAAGAAGAAGAAAAAGAAGAAGAAGAAGAAGAATAAGAAGAAAAAGAAGTAGAAGAAGAAGAAGAAAAAGAAGAAGAAGAAGAAGAAGAAGAAGAAGAAGACGAAGACGACGACGACGACGACGATGACGACGAAGACGAAGACGAAGAGGAAGAGGAAGAAGGAGAAGAAGAAGAAAAAGAAGAAGAACAAAAAGAAGAAGAAGAAAAATAAGAAGAAGAAGTAGAAGAAGGAGAAGTAGAAAAAGAAGAAGAAGAAAAAGAAGCAAAAGAAGAAGAAGAAGAAAAATAATAAAAAGAAGAAAAAGAAGAAGAAGACAAAGAAGACAAAGAAGAAGAATGAGTAGAAGAAGAAATAGAAGAAGAAGAAGAAGAAAA
>CAVNVL010000109.1:12500-17500 GCA_963691935.1 Nephrotoma guestfalica | reverse complement strand
GATACAGTATATAAATATACCTTAATGTATCGATTGATTTTAATCTAATAAAAGCACACGTTCCTTGCGGTCCGTGATTATTTGCATGTATTAGCTCTAGAATTACCACAGTTATCCATGTAACTATGTATACGATCTAATAAATCATAACTGATATACTGAGCCTTTTGCGGTTTCACTATTCGAGAGTGTGTACTTAGACATGCATGGCTTAATCTTTGAGACAAGCATATAACTACTGGCAGGATCAACCAGAATATAAATTTGTTTTTTTTTCATAAAGCTTTTATACCTTATGAATATAGTTTACAAATAATCTTATAATATAATTTCAGGTTATTTCAACAGAATTGTTAATATATTTTCATTTATAATATATTTTATCTTATTGAAAGTGCAAAACCCGTGTTTTATGATGTGTGTGAATATGAATTTTGTTTTTATATAAAAAATTCTCACAATTACCAAATAAAATATTGTTTATTCGTGTGTATTACATTAGATATATAAAATATAAATATAATTGACAAACATATATATTGATTAAAATGTTTGTTCTAAGTTTCATAAACTAATGAACTTACAATGTCTTTTGATCGACAATCCTTAATCATAAAGAAATTTTATTTTCAACAAACTACTGTATTGTAATATAATTCAATGCCAAACTGGTATCAAATTATAAAACATGATTATAAAACAAAACAAAATATTTACTTCTTGAACGCGTTGCCTTATCCTACGTTTTGCTTTGTTATTCTTCTATACCAAACTCAACATTATAATGTATATATATATAAAAAAATGAAAAGTAATAAATTCATAGTGATTTATTAAGAGTTTTTTGTTTTCTTAACCTTATGTAAAATGGTAAAATGGTGAAAAGGTAAAATGGTAAAATGGTAAAATGATAAAATGGTAAAATGGTAAAATGGTAAAATGGTAAAATGGTAAAATGGTAAAATGGTAAAATGGTAAAATGGTAAAATGATAAAATGGTAAAATGGTAAAATGGTAAAATGGTAAAATGGTAAAATGGTAAAATGGTAAAATGGTAAAATGGTAAAATGGTAAAATGGTAAAATGGTAAAATGGTAAAATGGTAAAATGGTAAAATGGTAAAATGGTAAAATGGTAAAATGTTAAAATGGTAAATGGTAATTACTTTAAATTTTGATTTAAAATAAGATTTATATGAAAATGTTTAAAAATGATCTGTATATACAAATGACAACGGCCACACCATGTTTGACATACCGGTTCTCGTTCGATCACCGAAGTCAACCGACATTGGGCATAGTTAGTACTTAGATGGGTGACCGCTTGGGAATCCTATGTGTAGTTGTCTGTTTTATTGAAAAATATTATTAATCCCCCGATCGCCTTGAAACTTTACATACGTATTGTGCACATAGGTCTAATCTACAATAGGTATGTAACAGACAATATGCAGGATAATTCTAAAATTAATTACCAACAACTCCTATAAGAACGGAAGTCAATCCCGACAAATAGTATAGTTTCTTTACTTTTCATGTATCATACTTTTACGTACGACTTATAATAAAAAAGTTATGGCAGACTGTTTAATCGAAAATCAATAATTCGATTCATCTTAAAATTAGAACCCCTAGCAAATTTATATGGTAAATTAATTGGCATTTCCTGACATGACATCAACATGAAATTTGAAGTGAAGCTTTGTAATTTTGTCTATAAACTGGGTAAACTCAAAAATCGGAACAATTATAGGTACATTTGGCCGTAACTGGAAAAACATTCCCTGATGGCTGGACCATTACCGCATCCACGCATGATTTGTAGAGAATCGAATTCTAAGAACTTTTCATGTATCATACTTTTACGTACGACTTACAATAAAAAAGTTATGGCAGACTGTTTAATCGAAAATCAATAATTCGATTCATCTTAAAATTAGAACCCCTAGCAAAGTTATATGGTAAATTAATTGGCATTTCCTGACATGACATCAACATGAAATTTGAAGTGAAGCTAGGTAATTTTGTCTATAAACTGGGTAAACTCTGAAATCGGAACAATTATAGGTACATTTGGCCGTAACTGGAAAAACATTCCCTGATGGCTGGACCATTAACGCATCCACACATGATTTGTAGAGAATCGAATTCTAAGAACTTTTCATGTATCATACTTTTACGTACGACTTATAATAAAAAAGTTATGGCAGACTGTTTAATCGAAAATCAATAATTCGATTCATCTTAAAATTAGAACCCCTAGCAAAGTTATATGGTCAATTAATTGGCATTTCCTGACATGACATCAACATGAAATTTGAAGTGAAGCTCGGTAATTTTGTCTATAAACTGGGTAAACTCTAAAATCGGAACAATTATAGGTACATTTGGCCGTAATTGGAACAACATTCCCTGATGGCTGGACCATTTCCGCATCCACACATGATTTGTAGAGAATCGAACTCTAAGAACTTTTCACGTATAATACTTTTACGTACGACTTATAATAAAAAAGTTATGGCAGACTGTTTAATCGAAAATCAATAATTCGATTCATCTTAAAATTAGAACCCCTAGCAAAGTTATATGGTCAATTAATTGGCATTTCCTGACATGACATCAACATGAAATTTGAAGTGAAGCTCGGTAATTTTGTCTATAAACTGGGTAAACTCTAAAATCGGAACAATTATAGGTACATTTGGCCGTAATTGGAACAACATTCCCTGATGGCTGGACCATTTCCGCATCCACACATGATTTGTAGAGAATCGAACTCTAAGAACTTTTCACGTATAATACTTTTACGTACGACTTATAATAAAAAAGTTATGGCAGACTGTTTAATCGAAAATCAATAATTCGATTCATCTTAAAATTAGAACCCCTAGCAAAGTTATATGGTCAATTAATTGGCATTTCCTGAGATGACATCAACATGAAATTTGAAGTGAAGCTCGGTAATTTTGTCTATAAACTGGGTAAACTCTAAAATCGGGACAATTATATGTGCATTTGGCCGTAATTGGAAAAACATTCCCTGATGGCTGGACCATTACCGCATCCACGCATGATTTGTAGAGAATCGAATTCTAAGAACTTTTCATGTATCATACTTTTACGTACGACTTACAATAAAAAAGTTATGGCAGACTGTTTAATTGAAAATCAATAATTCGATTCATCTTAAAATTAGAACCCCTAGCAAAGTTATATGGTAAATTAATTGGCATTTCCTGACATGACATCAACATGAAATTTGAAGTGAAGCTAGGTAATTTTGTCTATAAACTGGGTGAACTCAAAAATCGGAACAATTATAGGTACATTTGGCCGTAACTGGAAAAACATTCCCTGATGGCTGGACCATTTCCGCATCTACACATGATTTGTAGAGAATCGAATTCTAAGAACTTTTCACGTATAATACTTTTACGTACGACTTATAATAAAAAAGTTATGGCAGACTGTTTAATCGAAAATCAATAATTCGATTCATCTTAAAATTAGAACCCTTAGCAAAGTTATATGGTAAATTAACATGAAGACAATAAACATATATATTGATTAAAATTTTTGTTCTAAGTTTCATAAACTAATGAATTTACATTGTCTTTTGATCGACAATCCTTAATCATAAAGAAATTTTATTTTCAACAAACTACTGTATTATAATATAAATATTTGCACAAGCAATGTAAAATAAATAAAAATGTTTATAAAACAAAACAAAATATGTACTTTTTGAACGCGTTACCTTAACCTATGTTTTGCTTGGTTATTCTTCTATTCCAAACTCAACATTTTAATGTGTATATAAAAAAATAAAAAGTAATAAATTCATAGTGATTTATTAAGAGTTTTTTGTATTCTTAACCTTATGTAAAATGGTAAAATGGTAAAATGGTAAAATGGTAAAATGGTAAAATGGTAAAATTTTAAAATGGTAAAATGGTAAAATGGTAGAAAGAAGTAGAAGAAGAAGACGAATAAGAAGAAGAAGAAGAAGAAAAAGAAGAAGAAGAAGAAAAAGAAGTAAAAGAAAAAAAAGAAAAAAAGAAGAAGAAGAGGAAGAAGAAGAAGAAGAAGAAAAATAAGAATAAGAAGAAGAAGGAGGCGAAGAAGAAAAAGAAAAAGAAAAAGAAGAAGTAGAAGAAGAAGAAGAAAAAGAAGGAGAATGAGAAGAAGAAGAAATAGAAGAAGAAGAAGAAGAAGTGAAAGAAAAAGAAGAAGAAGAAGAAGAAGAGGAAGAAGAAGAAGACAACTAAAATAAAGTTAAAATAAATTCTTAGTGATTTATTAAGAGTTTTTTGTATGTAAAATGGTAAAATGGTAAAATGGTAAATCAATAATTCGATTCATCTTAAAATGAGAACCCCTAGCAAAGTTATATGGTCAATTAACTTGAAGCCAATAAACATATATATTGATTAAAATTTTTGTTCTAAGTTTCATAAACTAATGAATTTACATTGTCTTTTGATCGACAATCCTTAATCATAAAGAAATTTTATTTTCAACAAACTACTGTATTATAATATAAAAATTTGCACAAGCAATGTAAAATAAATAAAAATGTTTATAAAACAAAACAAAATATGTACTTTTTGAACGCGTTACCTTAACCTATGTTTTGCTTGGTTATTCTTCTATTCCAAACTCAACATTATAATGTGTATATAAAAAAATAAAAAGTAATAAATTCATAGTGATTTATTAAGAGTTTTTTGTATTCTTAACCTTATGTAAAATGGTAAAATGGTAAAATGGTAAAATGGTAAAATGGTAAAATGGTAAAATGGTAAAATGGTAAAATGGTAATATGGTAAAATGGTAAAATGGTAAAATGGTAATACGGTAAAATGGTAAAATGGTAAAATGGTAAAATTGTAAAATGGTAAAATGGTAAAATGGTAAAATGGTAAAATTTTAAAATGGTAAAATGGTAAAATGGTAGAGAGAAGTAGAAGAAGAAGACGAATAAGAAGAAGAAGAAGAAGA
>CAVNVL010000109.1:0-7500 GCA_963691935.1 Nephrotoma guestfalica | reverse complement strand
GCTTTACCAGATAAGACTATTTTCCCAAATATTAATATGCACCAGCTATCCTGAGGGAAACTTCGGAGGGAACCAGCTACTAGATGGTTCGATTGGTCTTTCGCCCCTATACCCAATTCTGACAATCGATTTGCACGTCAGAACTGCTACGATCCTCCATCAGGGTTTCCCCTGACTTCGACCTGATCAGGTATAGTTCACCATCTTTCGGGTCACAGTATATATGCTTACAGTACGCTTTAACTCATAGAACATAAGAAATATGAGTTGATTAAAACGCCCATGGATGAAGATGCAATTATATAAAGTTACATGTAATCCCATATATTAGTTACGTTAATTATGCCTTTAGGCTTAAAAGCCCAATGACTCGCACATATACTAGACTCCTTGGTCCGTGTTTCAAGACGGGTCCCAAAGGTATCCCAAATCATTTCATTGCCGATAGGATCGTTTACTCGAACTGCATTTATATTAAATAAACCGTTACGATATTCGCAGCAAATATGCTTGTACGATCAGATACATGTGTCATCATATTGGCAGATATTTTTATAGTTCCCTAGGAAACATTCACAAGTGAATGCGAAAGGAGCTTCATATAAAATCATTGACAAATATCTACATTTGTAGTATGGTGATAACACATCGCAATGTGATAATAGAAGAAAAGTGCATAATATAATTTCATGATAACATCAATTATTATATCAATGAATCTCTTCGTTTACAAGTTCGGGTTCATTGGGTTTAACCTCTTAGTGGTTTCACGTACTGTTTAACTCTCTATTCAGAGTTCTTTTCAACTTTCCCTCACGGTACTTGTTCGCTATCGGTCTCGTGGTTATATTTAGTCTTAGATGGAGTTTACCACCAACTTAGTGCTGCACTATCAAGCAACACGACTCTCTAGAGATATCTTCTTAAGCAAGGTTATAGTCACTACGGGCCTGGCACCCTCTATGGGTAAATGGCCCCATTCAAGATGGACTTGAACATATAATCAAAATGCATAAGATAATAGATACTCCTTTACATTGAATTTCCATTCTACCAGTAATCAGTAGAAGAACTTAATGCTGGACACTTCCCATTTCGCTCGCCGCTACTAAGGGAATCTTAGTTAATTTCTTTTCCTCTCCTAATTAATATGCTTAAATTCAGGAGGTAATCACATATGAGTTGAAGTCACATCTAATATTGTGTTAGTGAATAAGCGGCGATATAAAAACTATAAAACAGACATAATAAATGACTTACGTCTTTAACCGTCATATTATTACACAAACTACAAGTTATGCGATATTGTAAATATGGATAATATTTACATATCATTAATTAATAAAAAATAATTTATTTTGCTTATATTAGTGACCCTCAACCATATGTGGTCCAAGCAGAGTAACATGTACTATTAGCATGGACCGCAATATGCGTTCAAAATGTTGATGTTCATGTGTCCTGCAGTTCACATAACTTCACGCAGTTTGCTGCGTTCTTCATCGACCCACGAGCCTAGTGATCCCCCGCTAAGAGTGATATTTTTTAAATGTTTAGCAATAATGTAATATTCCATTATTAAAGCGAAATACTTTAATCAATAACGTAGTAATATAAAAAAAATTACGTATTTGAACTTCTCAGCGATACTGTTAATAGTTAAATTATGATCAAATAATCTTTAATGATCCTTCCGCAGGTTCACCTACGGAAACCTTGTTACGACTTTTACTTCCTCTAAATATACAAGTTCGGTCAACTTTGGTAAAACAACCACAACACAAGAAGCATCACGGTGATCACCTCTGAGGACCTCACTAACATATTCAATCGGTAGTAGCGACGGGCGGTGTGTACAAAGGGCAGGGACGTAATCAATGCGAGCTTATGACCCGCACTTACTGGGAATTCCAGGTTCATGTGAACAGTTTCAGTCCACAATCCCAACCACGAAGGTGGTTCAGCGGTTTACCCGGTCTTTATAGACTAGGAGGACACGTTGATACCTTCATTGTAGCGCGCGTGCAGCCCAGGACATCTAAGGGCATCACAGACCTGTTATTGCTCAATCTCATATTGCTAGACGCAATTTGTCTATTTAAGAAGCAAGTGTCTTATTAAGACAAACCACCAGGTATGACTCCACCTACAGACAATCCTTACGTATTAAAACCAGTCCTCGTGAGAAGAATGGATAACAGAGGCAAAAATGTATGCAAAGTTTCAACGTCATAACCCTGCCGGCATCTAGTTAAGAAATTTGAGTCTCGTTCGTTATCGGAATTAACCAGACAAATCACTCCACGAACTAAGAACGGCCATGCACCACCACCCATAGATTCGAGAAAGAGCTATTAATCTGTCTTACTCATTTATGTTCGGACCTGGTAAGTTTCCCCGTGTTGAGTCAAATTAAGCCGCAGGCTCCACTCCTGGTGGTGCCCTTCCGTCAATTCCTTTAAGTTTCAACTTTGCAACCATACTTCCCCCGGAGCCCAAAAGCTTTGGTTTCCCGGAAAGCGACTGAAAGAGCCATATATGTAGCTCCATCCAATTGCTAGCTGGCATCGTTTATGGTTAGAACTAGGGCGGTATCTGATCGCCTTCGAACCTCTAACTTTCGTTCTTGATTAATGAAAACATCTTTGGCAAATGCTTTCGCTTATGTTAGTCTTACGACGGTCCACGAATTTCACCTCTCGCGCCGTAATACTAATGCCCCCAACTGCTTCTATTAATCATTACGTCTTGATCTAAAAACCAATTGAAAATAGAACAGACGTCTTATTCCATTATTCCATGCAGAGAATATTTAGGCACAAATGGCCTGCTTTAAGCACTCTAATTTGTTCAAAGTAATTGTACTGTTCTAGACCAGCACTCGGTAAAGAGCACTAATTTAGATTTATTACGTGGATAAACTTACGCTTAAACCACTACAGTAATACGTCATAGCATCAAGATGATGTACGAACCCAGTTACGGTGTACCACCTGTGCTTGACACAAGTTCAACTACGAACGTTTTAACCGCAACAACTTTAATATACGCTATTGGAGCTGGAATTACCGCGGCTGCTGGCACCAGACTTGCCCTCCAATTGTTCCTTGTTAAAGGATTTAAAGTGTACTCATTCCAATTACAGGGCCTCGGATTGAGTCCTGTATTGTTATTTTTCGTCACTACCTCCCCGTGCTGGGATTGGGTAATTTACGCGCCTGCTGCCTTCCTTAGATGTGGTAGCCGTTTCTCAGGCTCCCTCTCCGGAATCGAACCCTGATTCCCCGTTACCCGTTGCAACCATGGTAGTCCTAGATACTACCATCAATAGTTGATAGGGCAGACATTTGAAAGATCTATCGCCGGTACAGGACCATGCGATCTACATGTTATTCAGATTCATCTTATAAACGATACAGTATATAAATATACCTTAATGTATCGATTGATTTTAATCTAATAAAAGCACACGTTCCTTGCGGTCCGTGATTATTTGCATGTATTAGCTCTAGAATTACCACAGTTATCCATGTAACTATGTATACGATCTAATAAATCATAACTGATATACTGAGCCTTTTGCGGTTTCACTATTCGAGAGTGTGTACTTAGACATGCATGGCTTAATCTTTGAGACAAGCATATAACTACTGGCAGGATCAACCAGAATATAAATTTGTTTTTTTTTCATAAAGCTTTTATACCTTATGAATATAGTTTACAAATAATCTTATAATATAATTTCAGGTTATTTCAACAGAATTGTTAATATATTTTCATTTATAATATATTTTATCTTATTGAAAGTGCAAAACCCGTGTTTTATGATGTGTGTGAATATGAATTTTGTTTTTATATAAAAAATTCTCACAATTACCAAATAAAATATTGTTTATTCGTGTGTATTACATTAGATATATAAAATATAAATATAATTGACAAACATATATATTGATTAAAATGTTTGTTCTAAGTTTCATAAACTAATGAACTTACAATGTCTTTTGATCGACAATCCTTAATCATAAAGAAATTTTATTTTCAACAAACTACTGTATTGTAATATAATTCAATGCCAAACTGGTATCAAATTATAAAACATGATTATAAAACAAAACAAAATATTTACTTCTTGAACGCGTTGCCTTATCCTACGTTTTGCTTTGTTATTCTTCTATACCAAACTCAACATTATAATGTATATATATATAAAAAAATGAAAAGTAATAAATTCATAGTGATTTATTAAGAGTTTTTTGTTTTCTTAACCTTATGTAAAATGGTAAAATGGTGAAAAGGTAAAATGGTAAAATGGTAAAATGATAAAATGGTAAAATGGTAAAATGGTAAAATGGTAAAATGGTAAAATGGTAAAATGGTAAAATGGTAAAATGATAAAATGGTAAAATGGTAAAATGGTAAAATGGTAAAATGGTAAAATGGTAAAATGGTAAAATGGTAAAATGGTAAAATGGTAAAATGGTAAAATGGTAAAATGGTAAAATGGTAAAATGGTAAAATGGTAAAATGTTAAAATGGTAAATGGTAATTACTTTAAATTTTGATTTAAAATAAGATTTATATGAAAATGTTTAAAAATGATCTGTATATACAAATGACAACGGCCACACCATGTTTGACATACCGGTTCTCGTTCGATCACCGAAGTCAACCGACATTGGGCATAGTTAGTACTTAGATGGGTGACCGCTTGGGAATCCTATGTGTAGTTGTCTGTTTTATTGAAAAATATTATTAATCCCCCGATCGCCTTGAAACTTTACATACGTATTGTGCACATAGGTCTAATCTACAATAGGTATGTAACAGACAATATGCAGGATAATTCTAAAATTAATTACCAACAACTCCTATAAGAACGGAAGTCAATCCCGACAAATAGTATAGTTTCTTTACTTTTCATGTATCATACTTTTACGTACGACTTATAATAAAAAAGTTATGGCAGACTGTTTAATCGAAAATCAATAATTCGATTCATCTTAAAATTAGAACCCCTAGCAAAGTTATATGGTCAATTAATTGGCATTTCCTGACATGACCAACATGAAATTAAAAGTGAAGCTAGGTAATTTTGTCTATAAACTGGGTAAACTCTAAAATCGGAACAATTATAGGTACATTTGGCCGTAATTGGAAAAACATTCCCTGATGGCTGGACCATTTCCGCATCCACGCATGATTTGTAGAGAATCTAATTCTAAGAACTTTTCACGTATAATACTTTTACGTACGACTTATAATAAAAAAGTTATGGCAGACTGTTTAATCGAAAATCAATAATTCGATTCATCTTAAAATTAGAACCCCTAGCACAGTTATATGGCCAATTAATTGGCATTTCCTGACATGACATCAACATGAAATTTGAAGTGAAGCTAGGTAATTTTGTCTATAAACTGGGTAAACTCAAAAATCGGAACAATTATAGGTACATTTGGCTGTAACTGGAAAAACATTCCCTGATGGCTGGACCATTACCGCATCCACGCATGATTTGTAGAGAATCGAATTCTAAGAACTTTTCATGTATCATACTTTTACGTACGACTTACAATAAAAAAGTTATGGCAGACTGTTTAATCGAAAATCAATAATTCGATTCATCTTAAAATTAGAACCCCTAGCAAATTTATATGGTAAATTAATTGGCATTTCCTGACATGACATCAACATGAAATTTGAAGTGAAGCTTTGTAATTTTGTCTATAAACTGGGTAAACTCAAAAATCGGAACAATTATAGGTACATTTGGCCGTAACTGGAAAAACATTCCCTAATGGCTGGACCATTACCGCATCCACGCATGATTTGTAGAGAATCGAATTCTAAGAACTTTTCATGTATCATACTTTTACGTACGACTTACAATAAAAAAGTTATGGCAGACTGTTTAATCGAAAATCAATAATTCGATTCATCTTAAAATTAGAACCCCTAGCAAAGATATATGGTCAATTAATTGGCATTTCCTGACATGACATCAACATGAAATTTGAAGTGAAGCTAGGTAATTTTGTCTATAAACTGGGTAAACTCAAAAATCGGAACAATTATAGGTACATTTGGCCGTAACTGGAAAAACATTCCCTGATGGCTGGACCATTACCGCATCCACGCATGATTTGTAGAGAATCGAATTCTAAGAACTTTTCATGTATCATACTTTTACGTACGACTTACAATAAAAAAGTTATGGCAGACTGTTTAATCGAAAATCAATAATTCGATTCATCTTAAAATTAGAACCCCTAGCAAAGATATATGGTCAATTAATTGACATTTCCTGACATGACATCAACATGAAATTTGAAGTGAAGCTAGGTAATTTTGTCTATAAACTGGGTAAACTCAAAAATCGGAACAATTATAGGTACATTTGGCCGTAACTGGAAAAACATTCCCTGATGGCTGGACCATTACCGCATCCACGCATGATTTGTAGAGAATCGAATTCTAAGAACTTTTCATGTATCATACTTTTACGTACGACTTACAATAAAAAAGTTATGGCAGACTGTTTAATCGAAAATCAATAATTCGATTCATCTTAAAATTAGAACCCCTAGCAAATTTATATGGTAAATTAATTGGCATTTCCTGACATGACATCAACATGAAATTTGAAGTGAAGCTTTGTAATTTTGTCTATAAACTGGGTAAACTCAAAAATCGGAACAATTATAGGTACATTTGGCCGTAACTGGAAAAACATTCCCTGATGGCTGGACCATTACCGCATCCACGCATGATTTGTAGAGAATCGAATTCTAAGAACTTTTCATGTATCATACTTTTACGTACGACTTACAATAAAAAAGTTATGGCAGACTGTTTAATCGAAAATCAATAATTCGATTCATCTTAAAATTAGAACCCCTAGCAAAGTTATATGGTAAATTAATTGGCATTTCCTGACATGACATCAACATGAAATTTGAAGTGAAGCTAGGTAATTTTGTCTATAAACTGGGTAAACTCTGAAATCGGAACAATTATAGGTACATTTGGCCGTAACTGGAAAAACATTCCCTGATGGCTGGACCATTAACGCATCCACACATGATTTGTAGAGAATCGAATTCTAAGAACTTTTCATGTATCATACTTTTACGTACGACTTATAATAAAAAAGTTATGGCAGACTGTTTAATCGAAAATCAATAATTCGATTCATCTTAAAATTAGAACCCCTAGCAAAGTTATATGGTCAATTAATTGGCATTTCCTGACATGACATCAACATGAAATTTGAAGTGAAGCTCGGTAATTTTGTCTATAAACTGGGTAAACTCTAAAATCGGAACAATTATAGGTACATTTGGCCGTAATTGGAACAACATTCCCTGATGGCTGGACCATTTCCGCATCCACACATGATTTGTAGAGAATCGAATTCTAAGAACTTTTCATGTATAATACTTTTACGTACGACTTACAATAAAAAAGTTATGGCAGACTGTTTAATCGAAAATCAAT
>CAVNVL010000108.1:0-29188 GCA_963691935.1 Nephrotoma guestfalica | reverse complement strand
GTGGTGCCGGCCATGTTGTGAACAATACTATACAATATGCTGCTGATCTAATGAGTTGTGATATTGAAGGTGCAGTCAGCAAAATTTATGGTCATTTCTATATTTACACTGTACGGGTGTAACCTCATCAAATTTTGCGAGGAAGCAGACGTACAATATCCTCGTATTCTTGGAAACTGCAGAACAGGTTGGCTAGTACTCTTACCAGCAATAGAACGTATATTACAAATGTTCGAACCTCTGAAATCCTATTTTCTGTCGCTCGATAACTGCCCAAAAATATTAAAAACGTTTTTCAATGAGTAAACATCTGAAATGTATCTTATATTTGTGCATAACCTGGCCGCAATATTCCATTTTACGGTGAAATCTATCGAAGGTGATAAAAACACGTTAATGTAAGTCGGACAAGCACTGATTGATCTCAGGCTTAAATTACACGAACGTTATATGTCGAACTATATACCAATTTTAGTATGATCCCATTTAAGTAATGAAAGTAATTTTAAATCCGAAATACAGCAATTATATATATATGAATTGCTGTAAATACTTAGATCGTTACACCCCACAGGTCGTTAGCATCAATTGTTTTTCATGGATGACGTTAAAAGAGGAGGTTACATGGGAAAATGTGGAGAAGTCGTTTGAATATGTCACCACTTCCAAAAATTAAAATCAAAAATAATGAATTATTCGACGAGACTGCTGAAAAAATTGAAAATTGGAATGACAATGGAGTTACAATTGATAAGCGATGGATCGAAATGTTCCAACATTTTAAAATTAAAAATGTGCCGTTTTCTAATTTAAAAAAAATAGAATTTGGTTTGTGTCTACCTGGCTCAAATGCTTCTACAGATATTTTCCTTGGTTAATAATTTATGGACAGCTGAAAAAACACAAATGTAAATAGGAACCATCAAAGCTATCCTATTGATCGAAGGAAACCACGACAGTTGCGAAAAGTTTTACGAAGACATTTCGAAAAATGGTAAAATGTTGAAAAGTATTCATAGCTCCGAGAAATACAACTAGAAGAACTAGTACAATAGTTAATTTAATTATACTGATTTAATCTTGATTTATATTTTTTTATAATTTTTATTTACGTTATTATTTAACATGATTTACTAGGTATGCCAAAAGACATGAATTTATTTATTTTATTTTTTTTCAAAAAGCCGAGAAAAATTTTAATATTTTTTTATTAATTTATCCTTATATTTTAATATGTATTAGCAAACAAACGAAGGCATGTAAGAGATATATTTAATTTTGAATAAAACTAAAATGTGCAAAAAATGATGTTTTCTCTTCTATATTTTTTATCGGTCCTGAATTTGCATCAGACAATTCTGGTCACCGTAGATTAGAGAGACAGGCACCCACGAATAAGCTAACAATAATGTTATACTAATCAAATGAACAGAACACTTGGAATTGACATTTAAAAGCGCATGAATTAATTGATTACCATAGCATGTTCCAGAGCTAGACATTTTACTAAATTTAGAAAAAATAGTTATACGTCTTATATAGGAAACTCGTTTAAGAGAAACTTCATTTATTAAAACATGTGATTATGAATGCTACCAAGCTATTCATCCAGGAGGGAACGTTAGAGGTGGATCGACTCTAATTATCAATAATAATTAATATCAAACATAAGGAAGAGGCCGTTCTCGAAATAGAAATAATGCAAGTTAAACCCATAAATGTTGATTTTTTTTATTAAGGCACACACGCGGATCACCATATTTCCAATACAATTTTTTGTCACATTCACATATAATATTAATATACAAACAAAATGAAAATAAATGAGTAGGGTACTCATCACACCGATTTAACGGCACTATTGATCTACACAACAATTGAAAAACTTAACAATAAAAATATTAAAAGATAAACAAATTGAACTAAAATTAAACTTCATCAGACTAAAACTCTAAATATAAAATCGATATTAGGGTGCTCAAAAAGCCAAACCTTAAGTACTCGTAGAAACGATTACGAATTTATTTGTTGTCGAATGCTAAGTGGAAGTTGGTTAAATAAGGAAGGGGCAGTTACAAGGAAATATTTTCTAAAATGTTCACTAAAAAATGTGGAACAACAAATAAGAACGATCAGTTTCTTTGTTCCTAAGGTTGTATCGCAAATTTGATCTCAATAATCGATGTAAAACTTTAAAACTCAAAAATAATGTCCAAGCAGAAACCCGTGAAGACTTAAAACACATAATACGAATAGCATAATTCTGAACAATTATGAGAATTTTTAAAGTTGAATGATAGCGCAACCACCCCAACACGATAACGCATATTCAAACCTAGAGTTAATTCTACTATGCTTAGAATTTTAGCAATACTGATTTTGGAGCTACTCGCTCTTAATAGATATAAAGTTCGTAATGCATTGCCGAGAGACTTTTATTTTATTTATCGGCATGTTACTTCCAACTCAGATTACAATCAACAATAATTCCAAGGTACGTGAAACTCTCAACAGTTTCAATGGAGATGCACGAGCTGAAGCAATTAGCGGCATTACAAATACTGTAATGATACATTAACGATGAATGTAAAATACTACTACCCAAACTAAAATGCATAATCTTAGTTTTGTCACTTAAAAATAGGAAATGGGTGGTCAAACCATTTCCTTAAAACTAAAAGGTCGGCTGCAATTTTATGGCAAACATCAGTATGTGAGTACACGACAACATAAGCTCATATCGCTTGCAGAAGCAACCATAGTACCTGCCAGATTTGTACTAAAAATTGAGTTTATGTATATCAAAAATAAAAGGGCCCCAAGACGACACCTTGAGGAACACCAATGTTTAAAACATAAGGACTGCCCATAGTTCCATTTACCTTAACAACATGATTACGATTTGCAAGAAACGATTTAAACCAATTATTAATGTAGCCTCTGAAACCGATTTTAGAAAGCTTATGCAATATAAGGTTACGCTCAACCATGACAAAGGCTGTTTTATGTGAACAAAAAGCCCAGCACAAGAGTCAGAATTATTTAGCGATGCATGCACGCCATTTAAACATTTAATTAAAGCAGACTCCGTGGAAAACCCATTGCGAAAACCGTGCTGACAAGAACTTGGAAAACCATGCTTCTCTTAGAATACAAATATTCTAAATTTAATAGTTGTTTCCATTATTTTTAGCAAAACTGGTTGTAGAGCAATAGGCCGGTAATTATTTAAGTCGCATCTGGAACCATTTTTATGAAGCGGTAGTACTATTGCTAATTTCAAAATTTCAGCAACAATACCGGTTTCAAAATAACAATAAAAATATGACATAAGGAGGAGATATAAAACTAACGGAAATTTTAATTAAGTAATTACTACAACCGAATATATCGCAAGAGTTGCTTGATTTTGAAGAAGCAATGGCTTTAGAAACTTCAAGATCGCAATTGGGTGGAATTAATTTGAGTTAATCAATAATAGGGATTTCTATATCTCCTTTATTTACCGTCCCCCACGCCGTCAGTTAAAAAAGAAGACCATATTCAATTTTTTAAAACACTAAGACACATTTTACATAGGCGGTGATTTTAATGTATAGGTCTCTTAAGGTCTAGATTTGCAAACTATAAAGGAAAAAAATTATTTAATGCAGTTTGCAAGAACAACTGTGAATTTCACTCTGGCAATAAACCAACTTAATGGCCTACTAACATACATAAAACACCAGATCTTCGTGACTGCTCCGTAACAAAAATGGTTTCTGGTGACTAATCATATCTGATCATTACTCTGAGAATAATAATAATAAAACAAGAAAATTCGCCTAAATTAACAAACAATGGTTTTAATGTGTTTTATTGAGATTTATTCAAGAATTTGGGAAACAGCGAACAAATCTACGAATACTAATTAGAACAGAGATGCTGCTGGAAGATGAACTCGAAGCATTCAATAATATTATCCAAGAAGCAATTGGGCTGGAAAAGTTCATCTATCCTTACCAACTCTTAAATTCTTACCAACTTTTTAAGGAAACATAAATATCCTCTTGAGGCCAGAGAACTAATTAGAAAGAAACGAAATGCTCGTAAAATCTTGTTGCACACTCGTGCTCCACAACATAAAATATCCTCAATTTTCTGAACAACGAACTAATACAACTAAAGGAAATAACGAACGAAACCTTAAATAAGCAACTCTGAGATCTCTCTGAACTAAAGGATGACGATTACCTAATTAAAGGAATCGATTAGAATTGAAATTTTAATTATTTTTGAACAAAATTTTCCAGTATGTGCGTTATTTTAAGGTCAATCTTGAAAATCTTAGTATTATTACTTTGATTTTATGGTCCTCAAAACCATAAGGCAAAAATTGTTCGTGGTTTAGAGGAAAAATATTAAGAAAATTGATTTTTAAGTTTCTGAAAAACGACCAACTTCGAACCCTAACCATAGACAAACTAAACATTTTATTTCGATAAACTTGTATTAATATCAGGAATAATGATTTTTGATTATAAAAGACAGTATTACCAAAAGCCGCAGTTTAAGTTGCAGCTGTAGTTTAATTGTTCACTTTAGAAAATACCCCCTGTATATGAATCGTGGAGTACCTAGTGTGTCTGAATTACATAAATTAGAATCACTGTACAAATTTAATATGGGTCTTATTTAAAATCATTTAATCATCTTGACCGGTGTGAAGTTCTTGGACAAAAGTTTTTGGACAAAAATTTATGCGAGTGTTCTTTGTGAAGTTTTTGGACACAATTTTATTTCTTGGACAAAAATTTATAAAAGTGTGCAATTTTAACAGTGTATTTATTTTATATTAAAATAATTCGAGACAATTATTATAATAAATATTAATCAAATAAAAGAAATTGTTTTAAATTAAAAAATGTAATATGTCCATTATTATATATTTTAAAGTAAATAAATATATCACATACCATACTGTAAAAATGATACAGTCGTGAATACATACGTTCGAAAGGGGATATATTGAGCTACTTAAATTAGTGAGTCTTATCTCGATATGATGAACAAGGCCCCTGAAACGAATTTTTAAAGTTTTTCCAATTCAGCGAGTAATGCATATCCATAGATGATCTACTAATCTAAGGCAAATAACATTTTTTTGAGCCTTGTTCATCATATCGAGATAAGGCTTACTAATCTAAATAGCCCAATGTATCTCCTTTCGAACGTAAATAGTCACTATGCGAGCCAATCTCTGAGATTTTTGCTATTTGGCTTAGTGCAGTAGAACATCTGTGGATATGCATTACTCGCTGAATTGGAAAAATTTTAAAAATTCGATTCACGAGCCTTGTTCATCATATCGAGATAAGGCTCACTAATTTAAATAGCCCAATGTATCCCCTTTCGAACGTATAAAGTCACTATGCGAGCCAATCTCTGAGATTTTTGCTATTTGGCTTAGTGTAGTAGAACATCTGTGGATATGCATTACTCGCTGAATTGGAAAAACTTTAAAAATTCGATTCACGAGCCTTGTTCATCATATCGAGATAAGGCTCACTAATTTAAATAGCCCAATGTATCCCCTTTCGAACGTATAAAGTCACTATGCGAGGCAATCTCTGAGATTTTTGCTATTTGGCTTAGTGTAGTAGAACATCTGTGGATATGCATTACTCGCTGAATTGGAAAATTTTTAAAAATTCGATTCACGAGCCTTGTTCATCATATCGAGATAAGGCTCACTAATTTAAATAGCCCAATGTATCCCCTTTCGAACGTAAATAGTCACTATGCGAGCCAATCTCTGAGATTTTTGCTATTTGGCTTAGTGCAGTAGAACATCTGTGGATATGCATTACTCGCTGAATTGGAAAAATTTTAAAAATTCGATTCACGAGCCTTGTTCATCATATCGAGATAAGGCTCACTAATTTAAATAGCCCAATGTATCCCTTTTCGAACGTATAAAGTCACTATGCGAGCCAATCTCTGAGATTTTTGCTATTTGGCTTAGTGCAGTAGAACATCTGTCGATATGCATTACTCGCTGAATTGGAAAAACTTTAAAAATTCGATTCACGAGCCTTGTTCATCATATCGAGATAAGGCTCACTAATTTAAATAGCCCAATGTATCCCCTTTCGAACGTATAAAGTCACTATGCGAGCCAATCTCTGAGATTTTTGCTATTTGGCTTAGTGTAGTAGAACATCTGTGGATATGCATTACTCGCTGAATTGGAAAAACTTTAAAAATTCGATTCACGAGCCTTGTTCATCATATCGAGTTAAGGCTCACTAATTTAAATAGCCCAATGTATCCCCTTTCGAACGTATAAAGTCACTATGCGAGCCAATCTCTGAGATTTTTGCTATTTGGCTTAGTGTAGTAGAACATCTGTGGATATGCATTACTCGCTGAATTGGAAAAACTTTAAAAATTCGATTCACGAGCCTTGTTCATCATATCGAGATAAGACTCACTAATTTAAATAGCCCAATGTATCCCCTTTCGAACGTAAATAGTCACTATGCGAGCCAATCTCTGAGATTTTTGCTATTTGGCTTAGTGCAGTAGAACATCTGTGGATATGCATTACTCGCTGAATTGGAAAAATTTTAAAAATTCGATTCACGAGCCTTGTTTATCATATCGAGATAAGGCTCACTAATTTAAATAGCCCAATGTATCCCCTTTCGAACGTATAAAGTCACTATGCGAGCCAATCTCTGAGATTTTTGCTATTTGGCTTAGTGTAGTAGAACATCTGTGGATATGCATTACTCGCTGAATTGGAAAAATTTTAAAAATTCGATTCACGAGCCTTGTTCATCATATCGAGATAAGGCTCATTAATTTAAATAGCCCAATGTATCCCCTTTCGAACGTAAATAGTCACTATGCGAGCCAATCTCTGAGATTTTTGCTATTTGGCTTAGTGCAGTAGAACATCTGTGGATATGCATTACTCGCTGAATTGGAAAAATTTTAAAAATTCGATTCACGAGCCTTGTTCATTATATCGAGATAAGGCTCATTAATTTAAATAGCCCAATGTATCCCTTTTCGAACGTATAAAGTCACTATGCGAGCCAATCTCTGAGATTTTTGCTATTTGGCTTAGTGCAGTAGAACATCTATCGATATGCATTACTCGCTGAATTGGAAAAACTTTAAAAATTCGATTCACGACCCTTGTTCATCATATCGAGATAAGGCTCACTAATTTAAATAGCCCAATGTATCCCCTTTCGAACGTATAAAGTCACTATGCGAGCCAATCTCTGAGATTTTTGCTATTTGGCTTAGTGTAGTAGAACATCTGTGGATATGCATTACTCGCTGAATTGGAAAAACTTTAAAAATTCGATTCACGAGCCTTGTTCATCATATCGAGATAAGGCTCACTAATTTAAATAGCCCAATGTATCCCCTTTCGAACGTATAAAGTCACTATGCGAGCCAATCTCTGAGATTTTTGCTATTTGGCTTAGTGCAGTAGAACATCTGTGGATATGCATTACTCGCTGAATTGGAAAAATTTTAAAAATTCGATTCACGAGCCTTGTTCATCATATCGAGATAAGGCTCACTAATTTAAATAGCCCAATGTATCCCCTTTCGAACGTATAAAGTCACTATGCGAGCCAATCTCTGAGATTTTTGCTATTTGGCTTAGTGTAGTAGAACATCTGTGGATATGCATTACTCGCTGAATTGGAAAAACTTTAAAAATTCGATTCACGAGCCTTGTTCATCATATCGATATAAGGCTCACTAATTTAAATAGCCCAATGTATCCCCTTTCGAACGTAAATAGTCACTATGCGAGCCAATCTCTGAGATTTTTGCTATTTGGCTTAGTGCAGTAGAACATCTGTGGATATGCATTACTCGCTGAATTGGAAAAATTTTAAAAATTCGATTCACGAGCCTTGTTTATCATATCGAGATAAGGCTCACTAATTTAAATAGCCCAATGTATCCCCTTTCGAACGTATAAAGTCACTATGCGAGCCAATCTCTGAGATTTTTGCTATTTGGCTTAGGGTAGTAGAACATCTGTGGATATGCATTACTCGCTGAATTGGAAAAATTTTAAAAATTCGATTCACGAGCCTTGTTCATCATATCGAGATAAGGCTCACTAATTTAAATAGCCCAATGTATCCCCTTTCGAACGTAAATAGTCACTATGCGAGCCAATCTCTGAGATTTTTGCTATTTGGCTTAGTGCAGTAGAACATCTGTGGATATGCATTACTCGCTGAATTGGAAAAATTTTAAAAATTCGATTCACGAGCCTTGTTCATCATATCGAGATAAGGCTCACTAATTTAAATAGCCCAATGTATCCCTTTTCGAACGTATAAAGTCACTATGCGAGCCAATCTCTGAGATTTTTGCTATTTGGCTTAGTGCAGTAGAACATCTGTCGATATGCATTACTCGCTGAATTGGAAAAACTTTAAAAATTCGATTCACGAGCCTTGTTCATCATATCGAGATAAGGCTCACTAATTTAAATAGCCCAATGTATCCCCTTTCGAACGTATAAAGTCACTATGCGAGCCAATCTCTGAGATTTTTGCTATTTGGCTTAGTGTAGTAGAACATCTGTGGATATGCATTACTCGCTGAATTGGAAAAACTTTAAAAATTCGATTCACGAGCCTTGTTCATCATATCGAGATAAGGCTCACTAATTTAAATAGCCCAATGTATCCCCTTTCGAACGTATAAAGTCACTATGCGAGCCAATCTCTGAGATTTTTGCTATTTGGCTTAGTGTAGTAGAACATCTGTGGATATGCATTACTCGCTGAATTGGAAAAACTTTAAAAATTCGATTCACGAGCCTTGTTCATCATATCGAGATAAGACTCACTAATTTAAATAGCCCAATGTATCCCCTTTCGAACGTAAATAGTCACTATGCGAGCCAATCTCTGAGATTTTTGCTATTTGGCTTAGTGCAGTAGAACATCTTCAACGAGCCTTGTTTATCATATCGAGATAAGGCTCACTAATTTAAATAGCCCAATGTATCCCCTTTCGAACGTATAAAGTCACTATGCGAGCCAATCTCTGAGATTTTTGCTATTTGGCTTAGTGTAGTAGAACATCTGTGGATATGCATTACTCGCTGAATTGGAAAAATTTTAAAAATTCGATTCACGAGCCTTGTTCATCATATCGAGATAAGGCTCACTAATTTAAATAGCCCAATGTATCCCCTTTCGAACGTAAATAGTCACTATGCGAGCCAATCTCTGAGATTTTTGCTATTTGGCTTAGTGCAGTAGAACATCTGTGGATATGCATTACTCGCTGAATTGGAAAAATTTTAAAAATTCGATTCACGAGCCTTGTTCATCATATCGAGATAAGGCTCACTAATTTAAATAGCCCAATGTATCCCTTTTCGAACGTATAAAGTCACTATGCGAGCCAATCTCTGAGATTTTTGCTATTTGGCTTAGTGCAGTAGAACATCTGTCGATATGCATTACTCGCTGAATTGGAAAAACTTTAAAAATTCGATTCACGAGCCTTGTTCATCATATCGAGATAAGGCTCACTAATTTAAATAGCCCAATGTATCCCCTTTCGAACGTATAAAGTCACTATGCGAGCCAATCTCTGAGATTTTTGCTATTTGGCTTAGTGTAGTAGAACATCTGTGGATATGCATTACTCGCTGAATTGGAAAAACTTTAAAAATTCGATTCACGAGCCTTGTTCATCATATCGAGATAAGGCTCACTAATTTAAATAGCCCAATGTATCCCCTTTCGAACGTATAAAGTCACTATGCGAGCCAATCTCTGAGATTTTTGCTATTTGGCTTAGTGTAGTAGAACATCTGTCGATATGCATTACTCGCTGAATTGGAAAAACTTTAAAAATTCGATTCACGAGCCTTGTTCATCATATCGAGATAAGGCTCACTAATTTAAATAGCCCAATGTATCCCCTTTCGAACGTAAATAGTCACTATGCGAGCCAATCTCTGAGATTTTTGCTATTTGGCTTAGTGCAGTAGAACATCTGTGGATATACATTACTCGCTGAATTGGAAAAATTTTAAAAATTCGATTCACGAGCCTTGTTCATCATATCGAGATAAGGCTCACTAATTTAAATAGCCCAATGTATCCCTTTTCGAACGTATAAAGTCACTATGCGAGCCAATCTCTGAGATTTTTGCTATTTGGCTTAGTGCAGTAGAACATCTGTCGATATGCATTACTCGCTGAATTGGAAAAACTTTAAAAATTCGATTCACGAGCCTTGTTCATCATATCGAGATAAGGGTCACTAATTTAAATAGCCCAATGTATCCCCTTTCGAACGTATAAAGTCACTATGCGAGCCAATCTCTGAGATTTTTGCTATTTGGCTTAGTGTAGTCGAACATCTGTGGATATGCATTACTCGCTGAATTGGAAAAACTTTAAAAATTCGATTCACGAGCCTTGTTCATCATATCGAGATAAGGCTCACTAATTTAAATAGCCCAATGTATCCCCTTTCGAACGTATAAAGTCACTATGCGAGCCAATCTCTGAGATTTTTGCTATTTGACTTAGTGTAGTAGAACATCTGTGGATATGCATTACTCGCTGAATTGGAAAAACTTTAAAAATTCGATTCACGAGCCTTGTTCATCATATCGAGATAAGACTCACTAATTTAAATAGCCCAATGTATCCCCTTTCGAACGTATAAAGTCACTATGCGAGCCAATCTCTGAGATTTTTGCTATTTGGCTTAGTGTAGTAGAACATCTGTGGATATGCATTACTCGCTGAATTGGAAAAACTTTAAAAATTCGATTCACGAGCCTTGTTCATCATATCGAGATAAGGCTCACTAATTTAAATAGCCCAATGTATCCCCTTTCGAACGTATAAAGTCACTATGCGAGCCAATCTCTGAGATTTTTGCTATTTGGCTTAGTGTAGTAGAACATCTGTGGATATGCATTACTCGCTGAATTGGAAAAACTTTAAAAATTCGATTCACGAGCCTTGTTCATCATATCGAGATAAGACTCACTAATTTAAATAGCCCAATGTATCCCCTTTCGAACGTATATAGTCACGACAGTATCATTTTATACAGTATGGTATGTGATATATTTATTTACTTTAAAATATATAATAATGGACATATTACATTTTTTAATTTAAAACAATTTCTTTTATTTGATTAATATTTATTATAATAATTGTCTCGAATTATTTTAATATAAAATAAATACACTGTTAAAATTGCACACTTTTATAAATTTTTGTCCAAGAAATAAAATTGTGTCCAAAAACTTCACAAAGAACACTCGCATAAATTTTTGTTCAAAAACTTTTGTCCAAGAACTTCACACCGGTATCATCATGTTGGTTTTGTATACTTTAGATCAATAATCTAAACGAATTAGAAATCCTAGTCAAGTTTATGTAAATAATTCAAGCGTTCAAAATATAATAAACATTTCCGAGTAAATCTACTTAACTTTATGTTAAACAACATTTTTTATTAGTTGAACTCCTTTTAGGTTAGGGATATAAATTTGCTAAAAAAAAGCTTAATCCAAAGAGGATTTATGTGCTAAAATCTTTAGATTTAGGGCATAGAAAGAAAAATCTAAAACAGAATAACCAATTCAAAAGACGGTTTTATCATTCTACTATTACACTGTGTGATAAGCACAACATTTACCTTTTGACTAAAAAATATTTAAGTATAAATATAAAAATTCACATCAATTTCCATTTTAGCTTGGTTGTAATATTTCCTCAACCATGAACTCTAAAACGAAACACAACCTTATTTAAATACATAATCCAAAAAAAGTAGATATTATTTAAATGAATGTTAAAATATGGTGCTGATTATTTTAAACAGAATTACGAGCAAACTCAACAACTTTTAATTTATTCCTTGAAATTATTATTTAAAAAAAAATAAAAAAAAATGAAAAGTTTGCCACCGTACGTATAAAAATACAAAAACTTTTGTGTTAGAGATACACATAAGTACTTTTATCAAAGTTAATTTTTACCAAAGCATTAGAAAAATAGCGAAACTAATAATTTAGTTTTTATGTTAATTTTATCTCTAAGACGTCTAGGAATTAACATTTTAACACGCCTTTAATTAAATATTTTGTATTAGGTTCTATAAGTAAATTTAATGGAACTGTATTTCATTTATTCCGTACCTTATTTGAAATCGTTAAAATACAATTACATAATATTTCCATGTTATATTGATGTACTTCATAAACCACCGTTTGATGTTCGACCGACTAGCAACCAAAGAAATTACTTTTGAAATTATATCCGAATTTATAATAGAGGGTGTTTCGACTTTTAAAATTTTAAATTTTAAAAGAAATATATTTAAAAATCTCACTAAAAATGTAGGCTTCCCACATTTCATATTCTGTGGCCCCATTCTGGTAACTACCTGGGAATATATTAATCGGGGAAAAATTAAAAAAATTCGCAACGTTTATCTAAATCATCGGGTTAGGATAACAAAGAACATTGTTATGTTACACGTAGATTAAATAACCAGAACAATCGTAGTACACAAACTATAAGCCAGAAGAACTAATTTTTCTGGACTTTTATTATTCACTTTGAGACTAACATAAATCTAAACAACAGTTTATAATGTTTAACCAATTGTTCGTAAAATAATTTTTAATGTTTCTACTTTTTATCGATAAAATGCCTGTGCTTGGTTCCTATCCCATTTTCCTATTATAATGAGTAACAAAATTGATTGATAATGTTTTATAAATTGGGAATACGTTTTCCACATCGAAACTGATTGTTTATATTATTCCCAATTCAATGTTGCTTCAAAAAAAATCCCGTAACTTATTATCTTAGTATGTCAGAACCGTCTCTTAAGAAACTGCCAGAATAGAGCAACTACCAGAACTGAATGCAAAATTTCTTACTAAATTTTTTTAGATAGATCAAACTGTTTTTGTGAGGCGGAATTTGTTATCTAGATTTCGGAATATTTTTTGTTTTGGTTTTGGGCCTTCAATTTATTTCGATAAAACAATTTGTTAAACTCTCCATTTTAATTTCGCGTGGAGACCAAATCTCATGATTAATTTTTGAGCCACTTCCGAAAATCAGATTTTAGTGAAACGTTGTACATTATAATGTTACGTATCTCCGGTGATGATCTCCTTTCGTAAATTATAATAATATCGTAAAAATTCCAATTTAATTAAAATAGGCGATTTTTTTGTGTAAAACAGCTTAAAATGTGAATATTTAAACTTGAGAGAATTAATAGGTTTACATCGCAAGATAGGGACAATTCCACGTTAGTATTAGACTTTAAAATTCTAACCAAACTGTTTAAGCATTTGTATCTATTCAAAAGAAATGAATTTAATTATTGTTATAATATGAAATTTTGGATTTTTCTGGGTGATAACAAGATATTGTTTTACATCGAGGTGAGGTTACCAAAATGTTTGACATCGCATGTATGCGTTAAATACAATAAAATTTCAGGTTACAAAGGGTTTCACAAATACGTAGCGAAATACAATAATTCGCTAAGTCATGATGGTTTTACTTGAATTTAAGTTCAAAATATTTTCCATATTTCTCAAACTATAGAATTACCACGCAGTCTGATGAGACGACCGACGAAATTTTTAATTTAAGTAATGTAATATTTTATTAGTTAGAAACCAAACTGCCAAACGTCTTGGTATCCTCGCCTCGACAACGCTGGAACACGAGGTTTCGGCAAAATATAGCTCACTTACAATTGTTTTCATCACTTTCTTCTAGTTTCTCCGTTGATTTCTGAAAATATATAAGAGGATGTTAGTATTTAAGTGTTTTATAGTTTTTGACTAAATGTTACCTTTTGTAAACTGGGAATCGTGGAATTACTTGTTTCGATCTCGATAATTCTGGAATGAAATTAAAAAATATTTTTATGACATTATTATCTAATATTTCCTAAACAATCTTCACACTTCTATATTACCTTCTTCTATAATATTTTATTTTTGTCGATTCTAACCCCGTTGTTGACATTATAACTATATTGGTATACAAAATAATAATTAATTTATATAACTAAAAATTTACATAATATAACCGAAAAACAACTTCACTCACCTATAGATAATTTCAAATTATTTCACAAACGCAAACTGGTTTGGTGCGTCTTTTATAAAATCAACTTTGATATACAAAAATCAAAAATCTGATGTTTTTCCACCACAAAATCGAACAGGAATTTTCATGATTTGAAAACAACAACGAGAAGATTATTACCTTAATTCCAAACGAATTTTGGTGAATTTTACGCCAAAAATATTATTTTTTAGGAACAGATATCCTTTCGGATTCCTCAAAATATTTAGCCAATTGAATTAAAAGAAAATACATTGCGGATAAAACTCCCATCGACACCGCTTATTTTTCTGTTGTATATATATTAATATATATATATATATATATATATATATATATATATATATATATATATATATATATATATATATATATACATATATATATATATATATATATATATATATATATATATATATATATATATATATATATATATATATATATATATATATATATATGTATGTAGAAATATATATATATATATATAGGTAAGGTACTGATTGAGCCGTTTAGATTCATCGTGCATTGGAATATCACGGTGTGTTGATTCGCGATTTCCTTTTTTTCTTGCAAGTGTATGTGTGTCTAATTTCACCCTAATTTTTCTTTGACTATTTTAACAAGAAAACAAAGTTAAAAAATATAATTTCATTTTACCCCTTTTCAAATTTCAAGGCATATTAAAAACGAAAAGATAATAAAAAGAAAGGAAACTTTTAAAGGAAAATAGAATTTTACTATACCTTGTTTTGCCTTAGTTCGGTGCTTTATTATTCTGATCACATTTCAAATAAATGAAATTCAAATAATGAATTTGATTACAAAATAAGTTGAAAAAATAGTACAAGAAAACAAATAATAAAATTTACTTAAACGAGACGGAAATTTTGTTTATTTCATCAAAATAACGAAGAAAATTAAATTTTCTCATTTCTTAAAGGGTTAATAAATTTATAATTATTTAGTTTATTTATAATAGTTAAAATCAGCTGTTTAGAGTGTTAGATACAACCGGAGATCAGAATCAGAAACGTAATAGCATCATCGTGTTTTTGAAAGCAGGAATCTTAAAATATTTGTTTGTCAAAATAGATGTGACTTTTAAATATTTTTCTTTAAGAATTTGCGATACAGTAGATAAGATGCATGTTTTAATTCTAAGTTGAAGCGGAAGAGTACATGTATGGCATCATTCTGTCTTTCACAGCGACGCCCTAAACCATCTTTCATCTCATCGGACTAACCATTAGTTATAGCAGATAGCCTGTTTTCGGAAGAGAGCCAACCAGTACGATAATTTTTTGTTGTATGTTTTACATATATGATGAAAAATTTGTTATATTGTTAAGTCTACAAATTAAAAATAATTGCCCCAAAAAAATAATGTAGGCTTATACGACTCATCGATGACACATTCCCGTAATGCCTACACAAGTGGAACAATTTTAATTTTACTTAATAAAATTTAATCGCGTCGAAACATTAACGCCAACTATTTTTAAATCGCTAGAGCATACGGGAATCATTAGGTGTTTTGTTTATAAAAATGTAAATCAGTTCACAGATACTTGCTGTCTTAATAACCGAAAAAGAAATGGACCGCCATGCATTTCTTGTTCACCGGTCAGGACTTATGATTGCGTTCTGTTTAGCATCGGTACATGAACTGATTACTGCGCATCCAAAATGCGGAATGGCGGCTTTAAAACTTCGTGTTGAATATCAGTGGTTTATGTAGCATAATGTCGACACTGCTTCCGCCCATACCTCGGAACCTAATCAATAAGCAATCGTCCGATTCATTCTTTCGGCGATTTTATTTCGTTCTAGCATATATGAAACTGTGGTCTGTTGACATATCCCTGCTTTTCCCAAAATGTTGACATAAACCTGGTAAATGCATTCGCATTCAATGGCGATTTGCAAACGTTCGATAGTCTTCTCGGTTTGGTTCTGCATCCTTTTCTTGAATGCTGGAACTTTGGTGTAGCCTCGAAGTTTGATTTTAACAAAAAAACAAACAATTTGTGGGCAAAATCAGCAATAAATTTTAGAAAATAACGATTTCCTCTATCACCACGATCCACAACTTCTTTGGTACTTGTTTCAGATTGTTTAAATGGTTGACGTGCCTGCTTATCTCTTATGCACGTCAAGCAGTTGCCGTCAGATTGATTAAGTTACCACTTACTATTTTCATTTAACTAGGAACATTAATGCTTTTGGTTGGTTTAGTCTTTACATGTTTCTTACTAGACTTGCCTTAACGTACTTATTATTTTCATTCTTGACCATTTGACTTACGGGCAAGATATTTACACATAACTTTTTAATGCACAAAATAATTTTACTATATTTACTTTCGGGACTATCTTTTACTATCACATCAACTTCAGCTCATCCAACTGAAGTTACTTTCAATTTTGAGTTATTTGCAACCATACCATCACTATACACTGCATCATCGAACTCTGAGCCAATCGTTTCTCATGGATATACGAAAGTTCCGAAATCCACTTACTAGATGCGGTGGTTTATAGATAGCATTTGCTGAAAATGTTGTGTATAGCAAACCAAATTGCCAACTTATTTTGCCAAAGTCGCAGTTTTTATATGAACATAGTTGATTGGTCCTATTAAAATTATGCTTTTTATTTTACGGAGCAAATTAAAGTATAGTAATCATGAACAATTTTAACCTCGAGATTTTTGCAGATTAACCATTCGCTATATTGCCAAAGTAAAAAAAAATAGTTGTAAAAAATCAATGTCCTCTATACTCCCCAGACTGATCGTCCGATCGGAAGGAAACTTCTTGCTTAATTTTTTTTCATTAATTCGGACAACCTTATGATTTTTGGCCGAAATCGGTCCGGTTTTGTCATCAACAAAATGTCGGCCCTGCACAGCCCAGACAGATTAATTATTCGGAATGAAACATACTTAAGCTTTTTCCATAAACTGGGAGATTCTAATGAATTTTCTCTGAAATCGGTTCAGCGGAAGGAACAGCTTCCATAGGAGCTTTTTCATTTCTGGCAAATATATTTAAAAGTATGGCACTTACGGGAAAACTGTCTATAAACTAAAAAATTCTAAATAAAATTTGCAACAGTACCAAATCAGTTTGCCAAAATTTAAGTGGTAATGACGATTTTTGCGGTGAAAACCTTATTTCATCGAAAATTGAATAATCCAGATGGACTGCTTGATCGGGAGGAAACTTTATACCTAAGCTTATTTCACAAATAAGTAGTACCCAGTGGATTTTAGCCAAAATTGGTTCACCGGGAGTGACAGCTAGTTTCTTATAAAAGCTTTCTCGTTTTCCCATCGGAAGTGATAGCTTCAATAGGAGCTTTTTCTATTTATGCTAATACGGTTATGCATTAACAGATTCTAAATAGTTTTTGCAACAATACCGGATCATTTCATTTTTTCAAAATTTAAGCGGAAATGAGGATTTTTGTTTAAACCTCCGTTTTTCATTAAAAATTTGGTCCCTGTACAGTCCAGAGGGATTGATTTTTCGTGATAAAACTTCAAACTTAAACTTTTTTCATAAATTGGGAGATCATTTGTTTCTTCTCCGGTTACCGAACAGTTTTTCTAGCTCTAAATAGGTTTTAACTACGAATTTCAACGTGTGATAATTCTCAGGACCTTTTAATTTCTTAAGTGATGTTAAATTATTAGTCGCGCAATTGCACGGAAATATAATTGAAAACGCGCAGGTTTATATTCTTATTTGCGGATGTTTTACTTTAACTTTTTTTTATTAATCCTTAAAGGCGCTTGAAGAAAATTCAAGCGCCTTGCTATTGAATTCGACTTAATTTTGGAAGACTATCGTTTTCTTATAGTACGCTTAGAGACAAAATAGAAAGATTCAGTAAAAAAAATCGGGTATTGTCTTTTTTCTTCTCTTGTCTACTATAGGAAAACGACAGCCATCGAAAATAACCGACGAATACAATAGTAAGGCCCCAGTGTTGACACAAGAAAATTTTTGCTTGCATTTTGTTTTCGTGTTAAATAAAAAAAAATCTATTATAATGGTGTTATTTTCACTATTATTAGTATGATATTGTGTGTCGGTATATATATATACATACGATCAAGTAATTTCAGCGTTGAGCCAAGAAATTGTTTGTATAAATTTTGTTTTCGTGTTAAATATACAGTGTCTTCCAATAAAAATTGTTTTAAATGGGAGTTTAAAGTAGCTATTTTAAAAGTATCGATATATGTCTTTTTTATAAATTAACAGTAGATGGTTGACCAGTCAGCAAAACTTAGCAATTTCGCTTTAAAATCGTATTAAAATATTTAAAATCCATTATGAAAATAGTTGATCTCATCTGACCGCCAGCAACTCGAGATCATTCAACCGAAAATGTTGCTACGGTGAGAGAGAGTGTAGGAGAGCGCTGGTAACGCAGTTACTGTCAATGGAGTTCGCTACGGAGACATGACGACAAAATTTTTGGCCAATATTTGGTGAAATAAAACGAATGAATGGATTTATTGTGAAACAGATTTAATGAACAATTAATTTCGCGAAATGCGAATGTCAGTCGGTCACCAATAACTTGCGATCTAATAGCATTCGATTATTTTTTGTTGGGCTATATGAAAGATCCGGTTTACGAGAATAACCCAAGGTCTCATAACCCGAATAACCGAAGTTCTCAAAACCATTATCGAACGCGTCATTCATGAGATAGAGGCCCAATTATATAGATAATTTCAACCAAGGGATCAACTTCGGCAAATGTGCTCGTAGTGGACATTTGCCAGATATTATTTTTCATCCATATACGGTTAAGAGTCATCACTAAATTTCAATAAAAGATTTTAATAACGAATGAAATATATTTTCAACATAACGTGTGTTTGTAATTTCACATTTTAAAATAAAATTCTAATTGGAACACCCTGTATAAAAATTCTATTGCAATAGAATTATTTTCGTTAATAGTGGTAGTTTGTCGGTAAATACGATCAAGTAAATTGACAAAATTTCTACTGTTTTAGATTTGGTTTTCGTGTTGGAAATACAATAATTTTTCTAAATAGTGGCATTGTGCCAGTACTCGATGCATGGTCAAGTAAATTTAGTATATTTCGCAAGAAAATTCTTATTTTGTGATAAATATTTTATTTTTTCAAAATATATATAATTTAAAATTTTCAAACTGCGACAATTAATCGAGGGATTTTAATATATTTTATTGTATTATAATGATGTCTAAGGCTATTTTCGAAACGAATACTTATTGGTAGGGACTTACTTATTCAAATAAATATGGATGCAAGGCCACTTAATTTCAATAACTAGTCTCCACAAAAAATCTGTAGCATCAAAAATCGAGTAGCATATACTTGAAATCCGAAAAATAAATTTCGTTGAACGGAAACCAATTGAATTTTATTACGTATGCCATTTTTTGTTGATTTAAGCTCCATTTACATGTAGAAAATTGTTTCGTCTGAAAATTTTTGTAGGTAAATAAGAAGCATCCACTATATAAAAATATTCAATATGCAAGAAAGAAATAAACATATATAGTAATGCCATAATTTTTTTATAGGAAAATTATTAATTTATTTTTAATTAGTTCAAATGAGAAATTTACATTTTTATCAATAGCGTCTGTTTTTATTATGATTCCTTAATCTTTTGTAAACAGAAAATAATTTTTTTTTGTTAATTTTAAAAATGTTGCCATAAAATACTCGGATCGAATATATTTTATGGCAACATTTTCATTTTTATAGTGGTTTTAGCAGTGTAGTGGCTCAAAAAATCTTCTACAAAATTTTGTTGGGATATATTTCTTTTCTTGTCTCTCATGTGCAAAAAGTCAATGTTATATCTCTTTCACTTTGTAGAAGAGAAATGTTGGTTGCATGTAAGCCCCAGTAGATTAAGTGAGTTAAAAAATACATAATTGGGGAATTTTGGGAGAAATTTCTTCAACATCAGTGTTGTGGTTTATGCGTATTTTGGAATTATCTACTTGTTGGTGTTGAAAATAGTCTAGACAATTGGTTTTTGTGTAGATGTCGATAATTATTAGAGTACACAGTTAGAGTAGACAATGTAGAATATGGATTTTTGTTGTTTTCTCAGTGACATTGATAAGTATAACTCTTACTGAACGAGACTAAATCCAGGTATAAGTGAAGTTCCCTGTACACAATACGCCGTATGTCATATACATCTTCGAAACAAATACTAAAGGATCATTGTTTATGCGTTTGGTATATTATTTAAAAAAAATACAATAAAGTTGCAAAAATGTATGAATTGAATCGATAAACCAATGTTGATCATTTACTTTTTAAAGATTATTGCATGTAAACGTTGGCCACTGCTACGTATTAAGTGGTCCATGCGAGATATCCAATTTTTCACCACTTTTTCAAGCATATCCAATCCTGAAATTGTCGTTGGTTTATTAGCATAGGCGAAAGACTTCACGTAGCTCCAAAAAACTAGTCAAAAGGCGTCAAATCGCACGATCTAGGCGGCCAATTCACCGGACCGAAACGTGAGATAAACTGCCCACCGAACTTATTTCTCATTTAGTCCATGGTTTCGCGTGCTCTGTGACATGTGGCGCTATCTTGCTGGAACCACATATCGACCAGATTTAGTTCATGCATTTTGGTCAAAAAAGTCCGAAATTATCGATCAATAACGTTACGGTCATCTATGAAAAAATACGAACCGATGATTCCACCGGCCCATAACTGCACCAAACAGTGTTTTTTTTAGGTGCATTGGCAGTTCTTGCATTGCCTAGTAGTGCGGCTGCTCATCACGCTGCCGAGTGACTGACACGAAGTGTTACCAACTTCAGACTGTCATTGCTGTCAAACCAGTGATGACAGAACGCTCAAACTTACACTAATGACAGTTCATTCTATTGTTTACAAGCGTACAAAAGCATTTTAGTGGAGACTATTCAGAAAAAAAGTTATCCGCAATGGAATTCAAGCGTAATAGTGTGATTGCTCTATATTTGGCTGGGAAGTCACAGCCGCAGAATGTTAACCAGTTAAAACAGCTGTATGTGAATAAAATGTTTGTGTATCACACCATAAATCGTTATAACGATACTGGCAGCATTGCAAAACGCCATGGTGGTGGACCGAAACGCACTGCAACATCGCCGGATATCACTCGGAAGGTGAAAGCAATATTGGCTCTGAATTCGCACCGTAGCGGCAGAAAAATGGCTCGTGAGGCGAACATTTCGGTCGAATGAATGCAGCACATAATGAAAGACCTTAATGGACTAAAGGCCTTGAAATTTCATAAAACGCATGGTGTCACCGATGCTAAAAAAAAAGTTAGAGTGGAAAGAGCAAAGGAGTTGTTACGCTTGCACGAAAGTGGCGATTTGCCGAATTTGGTTTTCTCCAATGAATCACCGTTCGTTATTGAACAATATGTGAACAAGCAAAACGACCGGATTTACTTGCCCGGCCGTTCTACTGAAAATTTGGACCAATGGATTGCCACTCGAGACCAAGCGCCGCCGATGGTGATGTTTTGGGCCGCCGTAACGGCCGAAAGCCGTTCACCGCTCGTTTTTTTGGACCGTAGCAGCAAGATAAATGCTCAAATTTATCGGGATCATGTGTCGGAGGGAGCACTGAAGCCTTGGGCATAAAAACATCTCGGCTGCAGAGCCTAGACATTTCAACAGGACTTGGCGCTGAGGCATAAATCGCTCGTCAATCATGATTGGCTGAGAAACAACGTTCCGCGGTTCATTTCCACTGCCCAATGGCCACCAAATTTACTGGATACAAATCTGCTAGATTTCTCGGTTTGGGGTATTTTGAAGTGCAAGGTTGGGAAAAAAAATACCAAAGTGTTGATCATCTCAAGCAAGCGCTTCGCTGGGAATGGGCCAAAATACCGCAGAGCCTCTTTCGTGCTGCATGCAATAGCTTTGCCGGCCGTTTGAAGGCCATAATCGCGGCTAAGGGTGGCCAAATCGAAAACTGCTAATGCAATTCGAAAATTTAAATATTTGTGTACAACTTTTACTTTGATTCAATAAAATTCATTAAAAAATAAAAATTCTGTGGCGTTTTATTTTGGTAACACTTCGTGTCAGCCACCCTTTAAGATCTTCCTGATTTAACTTTTCACACAAAATAAACTTATTTACCCTTGATCCACAGATCACTTTGAGATAAAAAAGAGAAATCTCTTGTATACTCAAAATAACCCGGCCAAGTCTCGTAATAACCAAGTCTCGTATGACACTCGGAACTCGACATTTCCGGTAAAATTTAAAAAATGATCTGAACAAATTTAATTTGAAACTAAATTTATAATATTGTTTCTAATCGTGTTTACGTAAAAGCTATAAACTTATCAAAATATTTGTAAAAATCAAAAAGCTCTTATGGAAATTACCGCTTCCAGTAAACCGATTTCGACCAAACATTACTGGAGCCTCCCATTTGATGGAAAAAGCTTAAATATGAAGTTTCACTCCGATCAATCATGACAATTTTTGTGAAAAATCATAATTTCCACTTAAATATTGGAAAACCGAACTGGACCGAAATTATTACAAAATTAATTTTAGTCCTTAGTTGTTTTTTTTGGAACTAATATACTTTTCAAAATAATTGCCAAAATGCAAAAGCTTCTATGCCACTTCCGGTGGGTCGATTTTGGACAAACATCATTTTACAGTACAAGGGTAGTTTTTTCTTAAATCTGTGTTCTCTTAAAAATCGTTATTTCTGTTCAAATTTTTGAAAACTTATTTGAAACGATATTGTGCAAATATAATTTTAAATCTTTTAGTAAATAATTTACACGCCATAGTTGTTATTGTAACGATACTTTTGTTATTTTCAAAATAATAGAAAAAATGGACTTTCGACGATTGTCGAGACCCTGTTTTTGATGGGGAAAAATACTGTTCAAGCAAAGCAATGTTATAGGGGCTCTGATCCTTCGAAAGCAATCGTCGAAAGTAGTTTTGCTTAGTTTAAACGAGGCCACACAAACACCGATCATGCAGAACTTTCTTGTCTTTCTAATTCAACAGTTATTCCAGAAAAGTGCACAAAATCGTTTTGAAAGGAATGTGAAGTAAAGTTGCGTGCAATAGTTGACACCTTAAATACAACAAAAGTTATTATTTGCAGTATTATTTGTCTATGAAAAAACTTAGTTCAAGGGGGGTGCGAACACACATTGGACCAAAAACAGCAACGGGTCGATGTTCGATGATTCAGAGTGCTGTTTAACCGTAAAATTTTGTGACAATGGATGAAACATGGATTCACCACTACACCCCCGAATCAAATCGTCAATGAACTGAGTGGACAGCAGCCGGTTAAATCGACCGAAACCCATATGTCGGCCGATAGGGTTTGCACCTGCGTATTTTGGGATGCATAAGATATTTTATTCGTCGACTATCTTGAGAAAAGAAAGACCACCAACAGCGAATATTACATAGCATTATTGGTGCGTTTAACAAAAGAAGTCGATGAAAAACGGCCCCAAATGTAAAAGAAAAATGTGCTCTTCAGTGGATTTAATGTCCATTGAAGGTCAATTAATATACCCCTTTTCATTCACGCACGCATCACCGCCATTCACACAGTATACCACATGCACATTGCAAACTCCATGTCAATCGGTGCTGACATGGACGGTGCTGACATGGGCGGTGGTTCAGCGCTAAAGTATGCACTCTGTTGGGGGGGGGGGGTCATAGTTGTGTTTGTTTACATCACCGATTATAATCGCTGACAAAAATTCGCTGTGTATCCAGCCTCTGGTAGAGTTCGGACCCAGTACCTCCCGGTCCAAGTGCCGAAGTTTTAACCACTGCACCATTTGTCCGGTAAGGTAATTGTTTCCACATTCATCGCTTTCTCCGGATGTGGCTCCCAGCGACTACCACATGTATCACTCTTGCAGGAAACTATGTTGATGAATAAAGTAGAACTTTAGAAAAAAGAAATGTTTTTTTAGTAGTTAGCTTTGGGACTTATTGAACGACATTAGCAAAATGAATAATAGTAATCATGAAATATTTTAATCTCGAGATTTTTCAAAATTTACCATTCGCTATACCGCCGAAGTAAAAAACTAGTTTTTAAAAAAATCTGTGTATGTGTGTGGTGCCGCGCAGACTAAATGCCTGTACGCTCTCTATACCCCACCACTTAGACGGAAAGTGGAAGTGCACCTTCCATATTTTTAGTTTCTGCAAATATTTCGAAAATATACCAATAACGAGCAAGACGTATATGAACTAAAAAATTCTAAATTAATTTTGTAACAATTCCTGTCCAGACCCCAGGAAGTCATAGGCTTTCCAAAACCGGAAATCATAATTGTTGCCCAAAAAAAAATGGTTTTTATCAAAATTCCGATCCCTGTACAGTTCTGATGGATTGATTAATCGAAGTTTTTTCGCAGATTTTCGGGAATCGGTCCAACGGAAGTGGCAGCTTTCATATACTTTTCGTTTATTGCAATTATTTTGAAAAGTATGTAGCATTTACGAAAAAAACGAACCAAAAAATTTTAAATTAAATTTCAAAAAATTTGTTCTGAAAACATTTCAAATTTTAACGGAAATGATGAGTGATAATTTGGTAAAAAAAACTTTATTTCACCAAAATTCGAACTCACCAATGAAACTTCATAATGACACTTTTTCTGTAAATCGGAAGATTCTTAGTAAATTGTGTAGACATTAGTGTAGCGGAAATGATAGCATTTTTGATTAAATTAGGAGTGCAAGTAGAAACTGCCTTTTTTAGTCAAATTCAACTTTATTCAAAATATAATTGTTACAAAGGTTAATTATAGAAATATCCGCCTTTATTATTTAGGGTTAACCATTGTAAACGCTACATTTTTGTGTTGTTTGAAAAAATTAAGAAAAATTCATCATTTTGGAACAATATGATTGGTCGAAAAAATTCTTTAGACGAATGAAAAGACAAATTAACGCAACACTGAATCCGCCTTTACAAGATAGTGTTACTTTTTAAATATTTATGTATTTTCGATTTTTTTTTTAATAATTAATATTTTATTTTTAAAATTTATTAAATTTAAATTAAATTTGTTTATAAAATTTTAACATATAACATATAAACATATAAAATTATAAAAATTTATTATACAAAAATATTGAATATAAAATACATTAGCATGTTAAATAATGACACTCCACAGCTTGTGAGCAGACGTAATGTGTTGAGAAAAGGAAATAAGCACCATAACAATTAAACCGATTCATCCGGATCGCGTTATTTTGGTACTGTCCATCATAAGAATGACACAAATACTAACTAAAGAAAAATACAAATACAAAGACATAATAGTGTATTATACAGTGTATACATATTCGATATTTTTTGCTTCACTCATTTTAAATGAGTAACTCACGGGACAAAATCGATATACAGGTGTCATATGTACAAATATATACCTGAGCTTCGATGTAGTATATACGATATTCTGATGTAAACGTATGCTATACACCGTAATATATAGGTGCGATAAACATAACATTGTTGTGATTTCTTTAAAATGTACTATCTTGGACATAAACCCGATAAATTCAGAAAATACTTGCAGGAGATGTATTCCAATATGGAGTAATCTGGTACGACCATGCAATTGTAGTAACTACCTAGAACGTCGAAGCTCTATATACAAATTTAGGTGAAGGGGAATATTATATGCTAAATCTTCAAATAATTTGTAATTCCAATGAAGGTAAATTTTTCTTATAACATACCTACTAAAGTTTTTGTATAAAACATGTAGAAGAAATTTGCCATAATCAATTTCATTTGTAAATTCAAGTCTACCACAGGAACATGTGAAGTTTGATCTTAATCGACCAAGAAATAGACTAGTCCCTTTTCATTTGGCTTTATTCTAGAATTTGATCCAAGGATCGTTCAAAAATTGCATTCATGTCAAACTTCATCGTGTTATGTTAATAAATAACCGTACCTGTTGGTCATATTCCAGAAATTAATGAAAAGGTAATTCTAGATTTATAATCGATTGAAATATTTCATTTTATCTTGAGCAGTTTTGAAAAATGCCGTTTTGTACCTATGCCGTTTTGAAGTATGCAGTTTTGAAAAATGGAATTTTGGAAAATGCCGTTTTAAAAAATGCCGTTTTGTACCTATGCCGTTTTGAAATATGCAGTTTTGAAAAATGCCGTTTTGAAAAATGCCGTTTTGTACCTATGCCGTTTTGTACCTATGCCGTTTTGAAACATGCAGTTTTGAAAAATACAATTCTGAAAAATGTTGTTTTGAAATATATCGTTTTGAAAAATGCGGTTTTGAAAAATGCCGTTTTAACCCTTATGCCGTTTTTAAATATGCCGTTTTGAAAAATGCAGTTTTAAATTATGCAGTTCTGAACGGATCCCCGAGATAATATATGAGACACGTTATGATATCCTAAAATTTATTTTTCTTTTATATCAATCAATTTTAATATTGTGTATACATAGCTCTATACACAGTTTTCCAATACTCTTGTTATGTTTATTCGAAAATCAAATACGTATGTTCTATGTTAGTTTAGAGAAAAGTAGTAATCTATGAAATATTGCGATATAAGCCAAACCAAATAACAAACATTTTGTTGTTCTATTTCGTAAACGTACACTGAACTGTTCATATTTACGCCTGTTTAGAATATACTCGTATTTGTGGTTTGGTGGAGAAGAGAGAACAACCAGACTGCATTCATTAAACAAATATTAATTGCTCAATGTATGCATGTGTAAAACGCAGCTGCTTCAAGCATGTCTTCTACGAGCGATATGGGGCTTAGCAATTATTAAAAATTATTTAAATTTAATAAAACTTGTATTGTACATGGGATAGCCACTGTTAAATTTTTAAGTACTGATATTATTTTTATAGCAAAATGTTTATAATGCCTAGAAAACTGTTAAGTAAATAGACGTTAAGAAGAATTTAAGAGGAGTTGCTGGAGAATTGGAAGACCGCGCTTATATCATATAATATGTCCGCTGCACAAAAAATATTACCGTTCAAAGTGTGAAACTACCGTGGAATAGTTTTGAAGACTGCCGAGAAAGTGGCTGATCTTGTAGTTTGCCAATCATCAGTGTGGTTTTCGTCCCCACTGATCCGTGCTTCACATTGAGGATATGGTTTTGGATAAATGTTGGAAGTACAATATCAATATATATGGTGTGGATATATATATATATATATATATATATATATATATATATATATATATATATATATATATATATATATATATATATATATATATATACATCAACACAACGTGCCTACGATACACGCGAAAGCCAAATTTGGCGAATAAACATTTTAATGTAATTTAATTTTGATTGAAACAATTGATTTTTGTAAAATAATTTAGTAGTTTTGATGTGACTCTATAAAATTGATTTTTTTAATGCGAATTCTAATCGAATCCTTAACTGGCGCCGAAACAGTAGAGCCTTCGGTTTAGTGTATGGTGTATAGTGATAAAAATAATAGTGCAAGTTATAGCAAATATTATACTGAAACTTCACAAACTATACCACACATTTGTAACAAATTAGTGGTCACAAGCGTACCGCAGTAAGCTGTTTGTGATAGTGAAAACATACGGCTAAAAAGGAACCTACGTTCCGTTCGAACACCCGTTCGGTCTCTCGTGCACACGGTTCCGGTGTGCACATTCATACCACAAGAAAATCCAGAAAATTTTCTTGTAAGTGAAGATAAAATACACAAATCTAGTGTAAAATTAAATCAAAATCTAGTACAAATACCTTAAAACTATAATATAATAAATAAGCATATAATAATTTAAAACTTTAATTTATTCAAAATTTTAAAATCACAACGTATAATAACTCAGTGAATTGTGACATCATGGCAAACTTAGAACAAATTCAAGAATCGCTTAAACAAATTACTGCAGCTGTAAATGCCCAGATCGAGTTGACAAGAACAATTGAAATGCGATTGAACAAATTGGAAATCTCTATGACTTCTATGGCAGCCCCAACAACACTAGTTACTCCAAAAAATGAAGCAGATTTAAAGGAGATAAGCCGTTGGCCTGATTCGGATATAGAACTACAGATTTTTGATGGAATACCACCCAATATCTACCATGGGTGCATATTGTCGAAAATATACTTCAGGACTACGAAATTCTAAACCACAAACCAATATAACGGGCTATACTACAGCACATTCCACCGTTGGAATGCCGATTCGGCATTGATTTCTTACAACATTTTCAATGAGGAATGGAAGACGATTAAAAAGTGTCTGTCGTTACATTACGCAGACAAAAGAGATCTTCGCATATTGGAGTACCAGCTAAGAACGCTGGCACAATAGCAAATGAAGATAGATGAGTTGTATGCAAATGTGGACCATCAATCCTCCTTAATAGACAGCAAACTAAAAACGGAAGATTACTCGTTGGAAACAATCAATGTTTTAGTTGAAACGTATCGTAATCGGGCACTAGACGTTTTCTTTCGTGGGCTAAACGGAGACTTAGAGCTTAGAGATTCAGAACCTGAATTATAGGAACATGGCCATCCACAGCAGAAACGTGAAGAATGTTGTAACAGCTCCGATAAATCAAATTTGGTACACACACGCAATACACTCACCCAAAAATAATGACGCACTAACAATTCAACGAAGAAACATGGCGTACAATATCCAGCATCAGAGGTCAAGCAACGCCCCACCACCAAGGCCGAACTATTCTAAACCATCAACTCTGATGGAAATAGATAGACAATAGACTTCAGACGCGACAGGTAAATTATATCAACCGTCCCACAACCGTGATCAGGAGAATCTAGCAGCAAAACGAGAACATTCTCTTCTCCATGAGCCAAGGAAGCAACAATGAATCATCGTTTGAAAACACAACTGGAGGAAGACCGTTA
>CAVNVL010000107.1:0-19175 GCA_963691935.1 Nephrotoma guestfalica | reverse complement strand
TGTCTATCCTGTGCCTCTTGCGTATTATTCAGCTTTATAAAGCTGTTGTATAATTGCAGCAAGTTGGTTTGACAATTGTTCTTGCGCATCTGAGATTTCCTCAGGAAATGCCAACATCTCTGAATTCATTGTTTTTAAACTTTTGTTTATTTTAAAAAAATAATTAATTGTTTCTTTATCAAAATTTAAATTGATAAGATTTATTTGGTATGGTTATGTATTGTGTTCGATTAGATGTGCCTATCTTGTAGTACACAGCGATTTGGCGAGCACAAATTTTAATTTAAATTGAAATTATTTCGTTTTTCATGTGTATCTAGTAGTGGTTACTTTCGGTAAAAGAAATTTAAAAAATTACCTTGATACAATTATCAAATTCTGCACCTATCTTGTAGTATTGCACGTTATGATGTTGTATAGCAGTCGATGGAAACGAACGGTTTGAGTGATGCGCGGTGGAACTACAAATCTTTTGAGCGGTTGAAACCTTTAGCACAAGATGTATTAAGAGAAACACGAATAATTTCTACACGTACGAGTTCACTTATAAATTAGTTTTTATTCACTAATTGTTAACACTGTTTTTCACAAATCACTCTCCGTAAGGCTGCGCCAATTAGGAGTTCAAGTGTTCGCGGTTCATCAAAAAAATTTATTTCACTAAAACTTAATTTTAATGCGATCACTTAAAAACTAAACTAATTACATTAATATAGAACTATATATCGCAAGCTTTAAATAAAATAATTAACAAATTTTTTGATAATTCGATTCGATGCAGTCAGCGTTCAATTATTAGACATTATTTAAAACTAAAACAAATTAAAAGCTTCCTCTTTCAATAAAGCTCACTTTTTAGTACTCATTACCGCTTTTTAAATCATAGATGGCTCTATCAATTTTAATGTTAAAGATTATAAAGTCAAGCTTCTAGTCGAATTCCAAATTATTTCATAAATACTCATTTCGGTGCCCGAAGTTTTGAGTGTCTCTATGAGTTTGTATAACAGACTCTCACGTTTGTAAACATTTAAAAAAAAAATAAAGTAATCACAAAATATTTGCAGATACAGTTTCGGTAGTGCACAGATGTCTTTAAAAAAAAGTTTTAAGTGTTTCCGCATAACAGAAAAATATTTGTAAGTGAAATAATTTCTTTAGTGTTACTAAGCGTGCAAAATAAAACTTATAAAATCTATCGAATACGTGTTTGTCTTTCAGTCGGACAATTCTTTCGTTTTATTTTAGCTCCAACAACCAATTGAAATTGAATATGTTTAATAGATTTATTTAATATATTGCTTTAAACATTGCTTTTATTATTTGTTAAATATATTAAACATTTATGATGAAATAAAAGGGTTTATTCAAAAATGTAATGTACTCGTATGAAAACCGTACCACTAATCATTTATTTGCATTTCTTTATACGATACTAAAATAAACCGGCCAATTAAGAACATTCCCAAATCATCCAAAACTGAAGTACCTCTTATACACAGCTCATTGCCCAAATACCTAATTAAAAGTCAATTCGAATTATATGCGGATGATAAAAAACCCAATTCATGCCTAATCTAATACTCAAAAATCGTAATGTTGCGTATATATTGGGCCTGCAATATCTTTATAAATTTTGGAATCACTTGACTGTATCAACATTCAACCCTCATCAAATCAAACCCGAAAATCCGTAAAAATAACAAAATCACAAATAATGTTGAAGATGCGAAGATAAATTTTTGGGAAAATTAATGGGGAAATGAAACATATTTTATCCCGTTCGTTAAACCATAAGCTCCATGCTAAATATATAAAAAAAAATTGTTTCCTTATCTCTATAATTACGTTGTATAATCGTTGTACACCTATCATAATTAACATGTAAGTAGTTTTATACATAAAAACTGTACCGTACTATAATTTCTATCTCAATTAAAATATTATTAATGAGTTGATAATCTTGATACAAAAAAACTAATTACTGTAATGTATAATGTTTTAATGATAGTGTATGTAGTGACAAAGTGGATTAGTTTATAATTCCGCTTTATCCTCTATACATGAATTTTATTTTACAACATTTGGTTCGGAAACTAAAGTGATATTAAAAAACTTTATTGAATAGTTCTTTATCTATAAATGAGCGTAGAGGAGGTAAAATTAAGTAGAGTGTTGATTTTATGGCATATTACATTGTGTTGAATGTTACTGATCGAACAGATTTACATTTTTGTTTAATTAAATTGATTCAGGACGTTTTTAGATTAAATTTACATTTGATAATAAGCTTAAATACACAAATTTTAAGTAACAGCCAAACACTATTAATCAAAATTTTGCCTCCAGATATAATGGAGAATATAAACGGTTGAAAAATAGTTTCAAACATTCTCGATTAAATCTGTGTTCTTTTATATTTTATGAACAAGGTCTTATTTAAAGAAAGAAGATTAGAAGATTATCGAAATTCAATTTCTAACCGGTAGTAAATTTCCTTTGAAGATTGTTCGGTATTGAAATAGTTGACGAATGCATTTTTGCCGCTAAAACTTACGTTGGCTTGGGTTTTTATACCAAATACATATTTAAGACGAAACGTTGACCATTCGAAATTTTTTGGAACAATTAGTTCTTACAGATTTCATGATCTAACCCCTGTCCTTGTTATAAACAACAGAAAGTGTTCGACTGGCACACTGAACAAACTGATGTTACTGGAAAACATTGGGACTTGAGTTACTCATTTTATAAAAATGATTGATTATTTCTATTTCAGCGATTATGCACAAAATAATTTTATTCACTACCTATAAATATCTTGTATATTAACAGCTATTTTTAAAAGGCCAAATTAAAAGAGATCAAACTGTAGGACTGGATAATCTATCGACACGAGAATATTCATGTTCAAATGCCGTAATGGCGTTATTGGTTTTGTTGCTGCCATGGTTAAATCTGGCTAATGTTGCTTTTCCTCATTAATTTGATTGATTGATTGATTGGATTGTAGGACCAAGTACTGGACAAGTGTGCCGGATAACGCCGGATCTATTCCTACAGCCTGCTTACACATAACAATAGAAAGGATAGGAACGGGTTTTTTTGGGGACAGAACAACCCGATTTCAGACTCCTAGCGATCGTACGGCACAACACAATTCTAATCTACATCTAATCTACTAGAGGAAGGATAAAGGCTTAATAGGTTTAATGGATAACGATGGTATCGGTCCAGCAACCTGGGGAAAAATATTATTAGTTCACGTGCATCTGGAAATTTCCTGAAATATAATTCTGCATTAATACTTTTCGGGTTGCTAAACAAAATTGATTGGTTGAATCGGCCCGGTTACAGACAACTAGATAAAATCAACAATTAGTAACACAATGACAACACAATCCTAATCAACATAATCAACAATTAGTATTTCAAAGAAATATTATTTCCCAGAATCAGTAGATTTCCTGAAATTTAATTCTAAATTAATATTTTCAGCTTCCTAAATAATGTATACATTTATTAGTTTAATCCACCTGCAATTCCACAACTTACAATCGAATTTCCTGAAACTCTATTAGTTATTTAAATATATTAAAAATTATTTTAAAAATTGCTATAAAATCTGAAAGTATTTAACCCATACTGTTAAAGTTAGCCGACTCGCTCTAGCCGAAAATGTCGATAATGCAGATTCGGATTGTAACAATTAAAATCAATGAGCCAAAAAATGTCGATAATGCAGTTCAGGTTGCAACTACTAGTATTTATCAGCCGAAAAATGTCGATAATGCGAATTAAAACAATAAGGATTATCCGCTAGTAAAAGTCTGTAAGACAGAATCGTATACATAGCCAGCCTAAAAATGTCGTTAAATCAGATAAATACATTAGGTGTTAAACAGTAATTTGTTCTTTAATCCAAAATGTTTAGTTTGTTGCATTAAATACATTAAAACTATAATACAAAACTATTTTACCATTGAGACAACTCGAAGAAATATATGAAGCAAAACCTCAAAAATGTCAGGTCAGTTTTCATGTTGGGAGTCCGGGAACAGTCGATTGAATATATCGCACACACAAAATTTGAAAATTTCTAAAAATTAACCGTTTAAAGTGTCATGGCTGGAAATAGATTCAAATGATGGGTCTTAATGATGCTCATACCTTGAAAAAATCTCAGGTCAATTTGCATGTTGGAAGTCCAAGAAAACTCGATTGAATATATCGCACACACAAAATTTGACATTTTAAAAAATAGCGAATGTATGCAAGATATTTGCCTCATGTGTGGTGAAAATGTCTAATTTAACCGAGAATTAGATGTTAGAAGTGCCAGCGTTATAGTCATGATATTGAAGTGGGTGTGGACGTTAACGATTTTAATTAACCGACCCGTTTTAATGCCCACTTTGCTCTAAATAGTCAACTTACTGTTTAATTAAAAAACTTATTGAAAAATGAATTACATAAAAATTACGAAAAAAACATAAGAAATAAAAAAAAAATATAAAATTAAAAAAATTCAAAAAAAAATAAAAAACATAAAAGAAATAAAAAAATATAAAACGAAAAAATAAAAAATTCAAAAAAGAACATAAAAATTAAAAAAATCTAACAAAAATTTAAAATTTGGAGAGCGAAGTCCATTCATACCTCCTCGTGAAGCTCTCTGAGTCACTCTAAATGAATCAGGCAGCGTAGCGGGGGCGATGGAAGGGAATCCCAACTGCTTATAGCCATTGACACTACATGTCACGGCGAGTTGTTGGCGCCATTAAACCAATACCAAATAAGCGTCTATTTTCAGGTTAGGAGAGGCTGAAGAGCGTAACTGCCTTGTAGCAAGGTACACGCTATATAAATGTGTTCACAGAAGGACTGGATGCAATAAGATTATTCTTTGTACGTGATCCCTCAACTAGCGGGTTCAGCGTGAGGTTATATCTGTGCAATATATTCAATATTTCCCCAGGTGCGAGCATCATTAAGACCTTACATTTGAATCTATTCCAAGCCATGCATGACATGACAGACGGTCAATTTTTAGAGAATTTCAAATTTTGTGTGTTCGATGCATTCATTCGAGTTTCCCGGTTCCCCGAATAAAAACGTGTCGTTTTTTAAATTATTACATTAATAATTTTCCAAACATGTCATTTAGATCCATTTTACATCTTACCTCCGCACATATTAGAACTTACAAAAATTTGGTTTGGTTGTTATATTAGTTTTAGTAGTTTTGTGTAAAATTTTAATTTTAATAGTTTTAGTTGATTTTAAGAAGTAACAAAACTATAAATTATATAATATAAAATTGTGTCTGCATTATCGACGCTATTCGACTGTCATTTACTCTTAATTAAATTTAATCTGCATTATCGACATTTTTCGGCTGGATATTTCTGTGGATATCTTACCCATTTTATATGTTTTATTCAACCGAGTTTTCCCGGACTCCCAACATGAAAATTGACCTGAAATGTTTTCCAGATGTGACCATCATTAAGACCTATCATTTGAATCTATTTCCAGCCATGACACTTTAAACAGTGAACTTTTAGAAATTTTCAAATTTTGTGTGTGCGATATATTTAATCGTGTTTTCCCGGACTGCCAACATGAAAATTGACCTGAATTTTTTTTCAGGTATGAGCATTATTAAGGCCTATCTTTTGGATCTATTTCCAGCCATGATACTTTAAACGATGAATTTTTAAAAAATTTCAAATTTTGTGTGTGCGATATATTCAATTGAGTTTTCCCGGACTCCCAAAATGAAAATTGATCTGACATTTTTTCCAGGTGTGAGCATCATTAAGACCTATCATTTGAGTTTATTTTTAGTCATGACACTTTAAACAGTGAATTTTTAGAAATTTTCAAATTTTGTGTGTGCGATATATTTAATCGTGTTTTCCCGGACTGCCAACATGAAAATTGACCTGAAATTTTTTTCAGGTATGAGCATTATTAAGGCCTATCTTTTGGATCTATTTCCAGCCATGACACTTTAAACGGTGAAATTTTAAAAATTATCAAATGTTGTGTGTGCGATATATTCAATCGAGTTTTTCTGGTCTCCCAACATGAAAATTGACTTGACGTTTTATTCAATGGAAGGCACTTCATTTGATATATTTTCTGGACGTGTCTATAGCGATTCATTTCCCATTTTACCTCCCTAAACATCTAATAAAGCACTGATAAACATTTGCTTTGGGTAATTTATTTTAAATGTTTCGAATTAAACATTCTTACTTTAATTTTTGTAGTTGATTTTTTAGGATCAGCAAAATATAAATTTCTAATATAATTTATTTATTTCTGACGTAAAACTTGAATCTGCATTATCGGGATTTTTTCGGCTGGAGTTTTCGATGAACATGTTACCGACAATTATTGGCTGTCATTTTCGTTTGATTAGTTTGAATCTACATTATCGACATTTTTCGGCTGAACGTTTTCCGCTAACTTTAATAGGGTATTTAACCCTTGAACTGGCAACCACGAAATATCTTTCAAAAAATTGCAAAAAAAATATATGTGAGACATCTCAAAGGCAATGGTTCCCGGAAAACTATCAATGTTATTCAATGCCACATTAACTAACGGATTGGATATTTCAAATATATTTAGCGTATTTCGCAAAAATAACAAATGTTTATTAATTTTATCACCAAAGAATATTCGTTTAATTACCAAGTACAACTATACTACACAAGACATATTATGCAATGCTCAATGGAGCTTTACCGCTTCTCAACCGTACTGTCAAATATGGTAAGCAGAATTGGATTGGCACTCTAACATAATGCCCAATGAAACTAGGCCATCTCTCAACAAATGATGGTCAAATTCTGTGTGCAAAGCCGAATCTAACGAAATTTTGGAATTCGGCTATAATGAATGGCTGTTTCCCAACCGATAATTTTCCAATTTAGTTCGTAGAGCTGGGCTAAAATTCTAATTAAAAAGTCAGCTGTATTGAAATTTTAACGTGTCTTTTTCATGAAGCCCTACAATTCGACCATTTTGAATGGAACTTGACCATGGGGTCAAGTCGCATTCTGTGAAATAACGAAAACGAGAAGCCTCCTCCATTAGCAATCTAGTAGTTTGAATTATTCGCACGTAGTTTTAAATTCCACTATGTGAAATCAAAATTTGTTATGGACAATTCAAACCTACTCCACTGCCAATGAAAAAAAAAATTCACCTTCATATTTTCACCGAACGCGACTTGACCCCCATATCCCAAAAAAATAAAAATTATTGTCAAATCAGGTATTCAGAATTGTATAGGGATTTAAAAATGAATTTTAGAGAAGTTCTGGAATTAAAGAATTATCCAGATTCTCCATTCACTATAGCCAAACCAAACTTGGCTTTAACCCTTGGCTTTAAGAGCTGACCCAGTCAAATCCAGCTTCCCCAAAATTAAAATTTGCTACAATTCCAAATCAGGCAAATTTGTACTCAAAAATTAATTTATGCATTTTCCGCAGTATACTGTCTAGAAATAGATTATTGAGAAAATTCCGCACATTTCTGCCAATCAAAAAAGATCAAATGTTTACATGAGGTGACGGCACGAACGGAAGAAAGAACCACGCGGAAGGCTTCTTACGTAATTGGTGCATGAGCAAGTCACTAAATATGATTTATAACTCAAATCAATTGATACTGATCAATTGATACTGATTGAAAAGGTCGAGGGATATCTCATCAAAGATTTACTTATCGTTACAAACGAAAATAAAAATTAAAAACCATTTTCCGTTTGCCATGCCGTAATACATATGAGGTTTCACCCCTTTAAAAGTCTACATATGTTATTTATATTATTATTTATATTATTTGAAATTGTAAATTTTCCTCATGCATTATTAATAGTCAGAGAGAAAATTAATTTAATTAAATAAACAAATTATAAACCAATTAAATAAACATTAAAATCAGAAAATAATAATAACACCTATATGTACATATACTAATACTGTTAAAGTTAGCCGAAAGTTTCCAGCCGAAAGATGGTAATGCAGTTAGTGTCTTTGATAACCCAGCCGAAAGGTGGTAATGCAGTTATGATATTTCCACACCAAGTTGAAATGACGTAATATGTCGATAATGCAGATTGTGTTTAACTTCAATATTCAATCAAAAAATCCCGCCAATACAGATTTTAAAGTAACAAATAATACATCAAATTTTTAAAAGAAAAATCTCAATCAAATCTCATTTTTCCCTTATTCCGACGATAAAATCGTTCATCATTCCAGATTTTGGGACATGGACACCAATCTGACAATGCTGATTCGATAGCCCATGACCATAGGTAGATTTTGATTATAGGTTAGGGGTAAGTCTGATGGGGTTATAGGGGTGAAATTTTTATTTTTCCCTTATTCCGACGATAAAATCGTTCGTCGTTCCAGATTTTGGGACATGGACACCAATCTGACTATGCTGATTCAATAGCCCATGACCATAGGTAGATTTCGATTATAGGTTAGGGGTAAGTCTGATGGGGTTATAGGGGTGAAATTTTTATTTTTCACTTATTCCGACGATAAAATCGTTCATCGTTCCAGATTTTGGGACATGGACACCAATCTGACTATGCTGATTCAATAGCCCATGACCATATGGGCTGACCCCTGATGGGGTTATAGGGGTGAAATTTTTATTTTTCCCTTATTCCGACGATAAAATCGTTCATCATTCCAGATTTTGGGACATGATCACCAATCTGACTATGCTGATTCGATAGCCCATGACCATAGGTAGATTTTGATTATAGGTTAGGGGTAAGTCTGATGGGGTTATAGGGGAGAAATTTTTATTTCTCCTTTAATTTGACGATAAAAACGTTCATCATTCCAGATTTTGGGACATGGACACCAATCTGACAATGCTGATTCGATAGCCCATGACCATAGGTAGATTTTGATTATAGGTTAGGGGTAAGTCTGATGGGGTTATAGGGGTGAAATTTTTATTTTTCACATATTCCGACGATAAAATCGTTCATCATTCCAGATTTTGGGACATGGACACCAATCTGACTATGCTGATTCGATAGCCCATGACCATAGGTAGATTTTGATTATAGATTAGGGGTAAGTCTGATGGGGTTATAGGGGTGAAATTTTTATTTTTCTCTTATTCTGACGATGAAATCGTTCATCGTTCCAGATTTTGGGACATGGACACCAATCTGACTATACCGATTCGATAGCCCATGACCATAGGTAGATTTTGATTATAGGTTAGAAGTAAGGCTGATGGGGTTATAGGGGTGAAATTTTTATTTTTCACTTATTCCGACGATAAAATCGTTCATCATTCCAGATTTTGGGACATGGACACCAATCTGACTATGCTGATTCGATAGCCCATTACCATAGGTAGATTTCGATTATAGGTTAGGGATAAGTCTGATGGGGTTATAGGGGTGAAATTTTTATTTTTCCCTTATTCCGACGATAAAATCGTTCATCATTCCAGATTTTGGGACATGGACACCAATCTGACTATGCTGATTCGATAGCCCATGACCATAGGTACATTTTGATTATAGGTTAGGGGTAAGTCTGATGGGGTTATAGGGGTGAAATTTTTATTTTTCCCTTATTCCGACGATAAAATCGTTCATCATTCCAGATTTTGGGACATGGACACCAATCTGACAATGCTGATTCGATAGCCCATGACCATAGGTAGATTTTGATTATAGGTTAGGGGTAAGTCTGATGGGGTTATAGGGGTGAAATTTTTATTTTTCCCTTATTCCGACGATAAAATCGTTCATCATTCCAGATTTTGGGACATGAACACCAATCTGACTATGCTGATTCGATAGCCCATGACCATAGGTAGATTTTGATTATAGGTTAAGGGTAAGTCTGATGGGGTTATAGGTCTCAAATGCCATATTTGTTTTAATCAGCCGAATAATGTCGATAAAGCAGTTTAATGCTCTTCAAGCAAAGTCGTCCATCATTCGCGATTTTGCGACATGGACACCAATCTGACTATGCCGATTCGATAGCCCATGACCATAGGTAGATTTTGATTATAGGTTAGGGGTAAGTCTGATGGGGTTATAGGGGTGAAATTTTTATTTTTCCCTTATTCCGACGATAAAATCGTTCATCATTCCAGATTTTGGGACATGAACACCAATCTGACTATGCTGATTCGATAGCCCATGACCATAGGTAGATTTTGATTATAGGTTAAGGGTAAGTCTGATGGGGTTATAGGTGTCAAATGCCATATTTGTTTTATGCAGCCGAATAATGTCGATAAAGCAGTTTAATGCTCTTCAAGCAAAGTCGTCCATCATTCGCGATTTTGCGACATGGACACCAATCTGACTATGCCGATTCGATAGCTCATGACCATAGGTAGATTTTGATTATAGGTTAGGGGTAAGTCTGATGGGGTTATAGGGGTGAAATTTTTATTTTTCACATATTCCGACGATAAAATCGTTCATCATTCCAGATTTTGGGACATGGACACCAATCTGACTATGCTGATTCGATAGCCCATGACCATAGGTAGATTTCGATTATAGGTTAGGGGTAAGTCTGATGGGGTTATAGGGGTGAAATTTTTATTTTTCCCTTATTCCGAAGATAAAATCGTTCATCGTTCCAGATTTTGGGACATGGACACCAATCTGACTATGCTGATTCAATAGCCCATGAGCATAGGTAGATTTCGATTATATGTTAGGGGTAAGTCTGATGGGGTTATAGGGGTGAAATTTTTATTTTTCCTTTATTCCGAAGATAAAATCGTTCATCATTCCAGATTTTGGGACATGGACACCAATCTGACTATGCTGATTCGATAGCCCATGACCATAGGTAGATTTTGATTATAGGTTAGGGGTAAGTCTGATGGGGTTATAGGGGAGAAATTTTTATTTCTCCTTTAATTTGACGATAAAAACGTTCATCATTCCAGATTTTGGGACATGGACACCAATCTGACAATGCTGATTCGATAGCCCATGACCATAGGTAGATTTTGATTATAGGTTAGGGGTAAGTCTGATGGGGTTATAGGGGTGAAATTTTTATTTTTCACATATTCTGACGATAAAATCGTTCATCATTCCAGATTTTGGGACATGGACACAAATCTGACTATGCTGATTCGATAGCCCATGACCATAGGTAGATTTTGATTATAGATTAGGGGTAAGTCTGATGGGGTTATAGGGGTGAAATTTTTATTTTTCTCTTATTCTGACGATGAAATCGTTCATCGTTCCAGATTTTGGGACATGGACACCAATCTGACTATACCGATTCGATAGCCCATGACCATAGGTAGATTTTGATTATAGGTTAGAAGTAAGTCTGATGGGGTTATAGGGGTGAAATTTTTATTTTTCACATATTCCGACGATAAAATCGTTCATCGTTCCAGATTTTGGGACATGGACACCAATCTGACTATGCTGATTCAATAGCCCATGACCATAGGTAGATTTTTATTATAGGTTAGGGGTAAGACTGATGGGGTTATAGGGGAGAAATTTTTATTTCTCCTTTAATTTGACGATAAAAACGTTCATCATTCCAGATTTTGGACATGGACACCAATCTGACAATGCTGATTCGATAGCCCATGACCATAGGTAGATTTTGATTATAGGTTAGGGGTAAGTCTGATGGGGTTATAGGGGTGAAATTTTTATTTTTCCCTTATTCCGACGATAAAATCGTTCATCATTCCAGATTTTGGGACATGAACACCAATCTGACTATGCTGATTCGATAGCCCATGACCATAGGTAGATTTTGATTATAGGTTAAGGGTAAGTCTGATGGGGTTATAGGTGTCAAATGCCATATTTGTTTTATGCAGCCGAATAATGTCGATAAAGCAGTTTAATGCTCTTCAAGCAAAGTCGTCCATCATTCGCGATTTTGCGACATGGACACCAATCTGACTATGCCGATTCGAAAATAAAAATTTCACCCCTATAACCCCATCAGACTTACCCCTAACCTATAATCGAAATCTGCCTATGTTCATGTGCTATCGAATCGGTATAGTCAGATTGGTGTCCATGTGCCAAACTCTGGAACGATGAACGATTTCATCGTCAGAATAAGGGAAAAATAAAAATTTCACCCCTATAACCCCATCAGACTTACCCCTAACCTATAATCAAAATCTACCTATGGTCATGGGCTATCGAATCAGCATAGTCAGATTGGTGTCCATGTCCCAAAATCTGGAATGATGAACGATTTCATCGTCAGAATAAGGGAAAAATAAAAATTTCACCCCTATAACCCCATCAGACTTACCCCTAACCTATAATCGAAATCTACCTATGGTAATGGGCTATCGAATCAGCATAGTCAGATTGGTGTCCATGTCCCAAAATCTGGAATGATGAACGATTTTATCGTCGGAATAAGGGAAAAATAAAAATTTCACCCCTATAACCCCAGCAGACTTACCCCTAACCTATAAACAAAATCTACCTATGGTCATGAGCTATCGAATCGGTATAGTCAGATTGGTGTCCATGTCCCAAAATCTGGAATGATGAACAATTTTATCGTCGGAATAAGGGAAAAATAAAAATTTCACCCCTATAACCCCATCAGACTTACCCCTAACCTATAATCAAAATCTACCTATGGTCATGGGCTATCGAATCAGCATTATCAGATTGGTGTTCATGTCCCAAAATCTGGAATGATGAACGATTTTATCGTCGGAATATGTGAAAAATAAAAATTTCACCCCTATAACCCCATCAGACTTACCCCTAACCTATAATCAAAATCTACCTATGGTCATGAGCCATCGAATCGGCATAGTCAGATTGGTGTCCATGTCGCAAAATCGCGAATGATGGACGACTTTGCTTGAAGAGCATTAAACTGCTTTATCGACATTATTCGGCTGCATGATGGTAGATTTCGATTATAGGTTAGGGGTAAGTCTGATGGGGTTTCAGACTTACCCCTAACCTATAATCAAAATCTACCTATGGTAATGGGCTATCGAATCAGCATAGTCAGATTGGTGTTCATGTCCCAAAATCTGGAACGATGAACGATTTTATCGTCGGAATAAGGGAAAAATAAAAATTTCACCCCTATAACCCCATCAGACTTACCCCTAACCTATAATCGAAATCTACCTATGGTCATGGGCTATTGAATCAGCATAGTCAGATTGGTGTCCATGTCCCAAAATCTGGAATGATGAACGATTTTATCGTCGGAATATGTGAAAAATAAAAATTTCACCCCTATAACCCCATCAGACTTACCCCTAACCTATAATCAAAATCTACCTATGGTCATGAGCCATCGAATCGGCATAGTCAGATTGGTGTCCATGTCGCAAAATCGCGAATGATGGACGACTTTGCTTGAAGAGCATTAAACTGCTTTATCGACATTATTCGGCTGCATGATGGTAGATTTCGATTATAGGTTAGGGGTAAGTCTGATGGGGTTTCAGACTTACCCCTAACCTATAATCAAAATCTACCTATGGTAATGGGCTATCGAATCAGCATAGTCAGATTGGTGTCCATGTCCCAAAATCTGGAACGATGAACGATTTTATCGTCGGAATAAGGGAAAAATAAAAATTTCACCCCTATAACCCCATCAGACTTACCCCTAACCTATAATCGAAATCTACCTATGGTAATGGGCTATCGAATCAGCATAGTCAGATTGGTGTCCATGTCCCAAAATCTGGAACGATGAACGATTTCATTGTCAGAATAAGGGAAAAATAAAAATTTCACCCCTATAACCCCATCAGACTTACCCCTAACCTATAATCGAAATCTACCTATGGTCATGGGCTATTGAATCAGCATAGTCAGATTGGTGTCCATGTCCCAAAATCTGGAACGATGAACGATTTTATCGTCGGAATAAGGGAAAAATAAAAATTTCACCCCTATAACCCCATCAGACTTACCCCTAACCTATAATCAAAATCTACCTATGGTCATGAGCTATCGAATCAGCATAGTCAGATTGGTGTCCATGTCCCAAAATCTGGAACGATGAACGATTTCATCGTCAGAATAAGGGAAAAATAAAAATTTCACCCCTATAACCTCATCAGACTTACCCCTAACCTATAATCAAAATCTACCTATGGTCATGGGCTATCGAATCAGCATTGTCAGATTGGTGTCCATGTCCCAAAATCTGGAATGATGAACGATTTTATCGTCGGAATATGTGAAAAATAAAAATTTCACCCCTATAACCACATCAGACTTACCCCTAACCTATAATCGAAATCTGCCTATGTTCATGTGCTATCGAATCGGTATAGTCAGATTGGTGTCCATGTGCCAAACTCTGGAACGATGAACGATTTCATCGTCAGAATAAGGGAAAAATAAAAATTTCACCCCTATAACCCCATCAGACTTACCCCTAACCTATAATCAAAATCTACCTATGGTCATGGGCTATCGAATCAGCATAGTCAGATTGGTGTCCATGTCCCAAAATCTGGAATGATGAACGATTTTATCGTCGGAATATGTGAAAAATAAAAATTTCACCCCTATAACCCCAACAGACTTACCCCTAACCTATAATCAAAATCTACCTATGGTCATGGGCTATCGAATCGGTATAGTCAGATTGGTGTCCATGTCCCAAAATCTGGAGCGATGAACGATTTCATCGTCAGAATAAGGAAAAAATAAAAATTTCACCCCTATAACCCCATCAGACTTACCCCTAACCTATAATCAAAATCTACCTATGGTCATGGGCTATCGAATCAGCATAGTCAGATTGGTGTCCATGTCCCAAAATCTGGAATGATGAACGATTTTATCGTCGGAATATGTGAAAAATAAAAATTTCACCCCTATAACCCCATCAGACTTACCCCTAACCTATAATCGAAATCTACCTATGGTCATGAGCTATCGAATCGGCATAGTCAGATTGGTGTCCATGTCGCAAAATCGCGAATGATGGACGACTTTGCTTGAAGAGCATTAAACTGCTTTATCGACATTATTCGGCTGCATTAAACAAATATGGCATTTGACACCTATAACCCCATCAGACTTACCCTTAACCTATAATCAAAATCTACCTATGGTCATGGGCTATCGAATCAGCATAGTCAGATTGGTGTTCATGTCCCAAAATCTGGAATGATGAACGATTTTATCGTCGGAATAAGGGAAAAATAAAAATTTCACCCCTATAACCCCATCAGACTTACCCCTAACCTATAATCGAAATCTACCTATGGTAATGGGCTATCGAATCAGCATAGTCAGATTGGTGTCCATGTCCCAAAATCTGGAACGATGAACGATTTTATCGTCAGAATAAGGGAAAAATAAAAATTTCACCCCTATAACCCCATCAGACTTACCCCTAACCTATAATCGAAATCTACCTATGGTCATGGGCTATCGAATCAGCATAGTCAGATTGGTGTCCATGTCTCAAAATCTGGAATGATGAACGATTTTATCGTCGGAATAAGGGAAAAATAAAAATTTCACCCCTATAACCCCATCAGACTTACCCCTTACCTATAATCGAAATCTGCCTATGTTCATGTGCTATCGAATCGGTATAGTCAGATTGGTGTCCATGTGCCAAAATCTGGAACGATGAACGATTTCATCGTCAGAATAAGGGAAAAATAAAAATTTCACCCCTATAACCCCATCAGACTTACCCCTAACCTATAATCAAAATCTACCTATGGTCATGGGCTATCGAATCAGCATAGTCAGATTGGTGTCCATGTCCCAAAATCTGGAATGATGAACGATTTTATCGTCGGAATAAGGGAAAAATAAAAATGTCACCCCTATAACCCCATCAGACTTACCCCTAACCTATAATCGAAATCTACCTATGGTAATGGGCTATCGAATCAGCATAGTCAGATTGGTGTCCATGTCCCAAAATCTGGAATGATGAACGATTTTATCGTCGGAATAAGGGAAAAATAAAAATTTCACCCCGATAACCCCATCAGACTTACCCCTAACCTATAATCGAAATCTGCCTATGTTCATGGGCTATCGAATCGGTATAGTCAGATTGGTGTCCATGTCCCAAAATCTGGAACGATGAACGATTTCATCGTCAGAATAAGGGAAAAATAAAAATTTCACCCCTATAACCCCATCAGACTTACCCCTAACCTATAATCAAAATCTACCTATGGTCATGGGCTATCGAATCAGCATAGTCAGATTGGTGTCCATGTCCCAAAATCTGGAATGATGAACGATTTTATCGTCGGAATAAGGGAAAAATAAAAATTTCACCCCTATAACCCCATCAGACTTACCCCTAACCTATAATCGAAATCTGCCTATGTTCATGGGCTATCGAATCGGTATAGTCAGATTGGTGTCCATGTCCCAAAATCTGGAATGATGAACGATTTTATCGTCGGAATAAGGGAAAAATAAAAATTTCACCCCTATAACCCCATCAGACTTACCCCTAACCTATAATCGAAATCTGCCTATGTTCATGGGCTATCGAATCGGTATAGTCAGATTGGTGTCCATGTGCCAAACTCTGGAACGATGAACGATTTCATCGTCGGAATAAGGGAAAAATAAAAATTTCACCCCTATAACCCCATCAGACTTACCCCTAACCTATAATCAAAATCTACCTATGGTCATGGGCTATCGAATCGGCATAGTCAGGTTGGTGTCCATGTCCCAAAATCTGGAATGATGAACGATTTTATCGTCGGAATATGTGAAAAATAAAAATTTCACCCCTATAACCCCATCAGACTTACCCCTAACCTATAATCAAAATCTACCTATGGTCATGGGCTATCGAATCGGTATAGTCAGATTGGTGTCCATTGTTACGGCTGCTTAATTAGATACCTATGAAGTATAAAAAAAATATCTAAACGTGATCTGACCGAAAATATTACGTCAGGGAATTCCCTGTACCGTATTTGGCAAACAAATCAAATATAGGTCAATGAACTTGACCGAGATTTTTATTGTTTTGTTGTTTTGAATTATTTGGGATTATTGATTGCATTGCTGTATATAGTATTACAATAGTAGTTGTATACAATTTCTACGTAACCAGCACACCAACAAAAGCGATAATATACGTATCCTATGTAAAAGTACAGAATGACGTAGATCAGGTGATCTATATAAATTTCTATATTAGAAACATCTCGTTTTTTTCTTTTGGTGGTGTATGTGACGATTTTAATGATATTTTTTTTTAATGCCAGTAATCATAATGGGTTAGTTAGTGTATTGGAACCACAATGTTTTTTGTTTTGTACTGGTGTGTACGTTCTTGACTTGTACATAGATAACTAAAGGCACATAATGCTAATGCATATTTGCATTCCCTATTTTTTTGTGTTTGTGCTTGTGTGTTTTGTGCTCGTTTGCGACGAGCAGATTTTTTTATTTGGGAATGATTAACAGTGAGGTTTCCGTGCAATTCGAATCGAAAAAAAAATATATAAATAAAAATTAAAAGTTAATAATAAATCAAATTATCAAAAGTGATTTGTTCTTTTTTAAATTAAGAAGAATACGTGTAATTTTTATTGGGTTGTCTTGAACCACAATAGTGATTATTAAGGTAATTATAAGTTATTTTCGAGTATAGTTACGGTTTTTTTTAACTAATATAAAATTATAGGGTAACATAAAAAAAGGCTCGTGGTATAGCGGGTTCTGTGTGGTTTCTTAAGCCGCACAATCCCTAGCGGATAAACGGTTTTAAACCCAAAAAGAGCGGAGCTTCATCATATAATATATAGGGAAGCTACACTTATATGTTGCATAAGCAACTTTCAGATGCAGTTTCATAAAGAAGCTGTACTTTTATATAACGAAGTTTAATAAGGACGCCGCACCTTCTTTTGCATATCACACCATTACTTTCTGGTACAGTAAGATAGCGGATCATCTTATATCGCGGTATTTTGGTTGAACGCGGTTCAGCACAACACGTGTGGTTAATGAGGATCACATTTTTTTCGTTGTCATAATTTTACCAGTGATCTCGTGAAAAAGTTTTTTTGTGGTTTGTTCAGCTATTATTAAAAGAAAATCTAAAAAAAATATTAGTTTACCATCTAGGTTAAGAAATTAAAATTTAAAAAAAAAAAAAAGAAATAGAAAGAAATTGAGATTGTGCTAAATATTTTAAATGGTGGTAAACTACGCATGCATCGCGTATATGTATGTATATTAATAAACGGGGTGATTTCTGCTCCAAATCAATATTTTTTAGATTACACAGCACTCCATAAAACCGAACCTGAGAGTACTCTGAGGAGCTTTTTTTGGACTTGGTGAGTTATTTTTTTTTTATTTCTCGTACTAGATAAATTTTTTGTTTATCCAAATATAGATATATATACATATACCGAATACGCAAAGTGATTTGCCTAATATACAATAATTACAATTTCTAGCCAATGATTTTGTGTATGTTTTTCTTATACTTAGTTTCTTAATTATATTATTATATTAATTATTAAATATAGTTAAATTTTTTTTTGATGTGTAAATAAAGCTTTATAAAATGGAATAAGTCCGTTTATTTTATTGGTGATTCTTGTCGAGGAGTGGTTAGTGTGAACAATAGTTTTTTTTGTATACTAAACACGTATGAAATTTGTGCGGTCTAAATAACGGTGACATGAACTCTCCCAGCCAACTGAAGCATACCCGAACAATACGTGTATGTCGCCGGAGATTTCCGTTACAAAATGGCGCCCGAGCAGGGACCTGATAACGGGATTATACGTTGCGGTTTCAATATCATAAAGCACGTTTTTCGTTGAAAATTAAACAATGTGCTTTATATTATTTTATTAAGTTTATGTTGGCTTAAGTGAGATGAAGCTATAATCTCTAGGTTATAATTTTGAAGATAATTTTTTGTTGATTTTTCATGCTGGTAGTCCTAAGAAGACATCCAAACAGCTTCTCTGCTCAACTCTGCAACCACAAGTACCGCTTAATTCTTTCTACTCCACATATTTATTTCGTTTGTAGATTTTTTTTTATATTTTCTGTTAGCGGGAGGTTAGCCAGTTTTATTACAGAACTATTTCAATTTTTATTTTATTTAATTTACTGATGGTTGTTT